>RJWT010017035.1:0-19549 GCA_004365215.1 Cuniculus paca | reverse complement strand
TATATTCTCTAGAGAGGGCATGAAGAAAAGGGGCAAATGGTAGGCTTCTTGGGTCCCTCATGTTTAATGAACAAATAAAGAGCTAGTAAAGAAGCCAAGAAAGACCAAGCAAAGATGCTGAGGGAATTTTAAGCAAGAGACACTGCCACATTTTAAGAAAGAGAGCTGAGAGTTTGGTATGTGACAGTTTTAAGTATTATGGAATGGTTAAGCTAAATAGGAGGTCAGAGAATAGCGCACTGGACTTGGGAATTAAGTGAATATTGATAACTCTTGGGGAAAGTGCTTCTGTGAAAGGTAGGAGCTACAGCAATTCGAAATGGGTTGAAAAGTGTATGGGAGATAATAAGAGGTTGCTGTAAACCAGCTGAACTTGCAAGCAATGTGGTTGTTGGTGAAAAGGAGAATGAAACTAGGAATAAGGGAAACTGGGTCAAAAAAAAGTGAATTTGACTATTTTTCCACTCTGTATTTTATTGCTATGACTATGACAAAGAATCTCCCTCAGAAGGTAGTTTTCTTCTCTTTCTAATTTAAACAGATCTGGAATTGATGGAACTTTTTGCAAAGACTTTAAACAATTTGCCTATGGAATTTCTTTTTTATTTTGCTATTATAAGTGTAAAAAAGACTGCTGAAAGAAATAACTTTATACTGAACTAGGCTTTCATTCTTGGAATGAATGCCATAAGGTGGACATTGTTCTTTAATTTGTTCCTGAGGTCTACTTGCTTACTTGCTAATTTGCTTCTTTCTTTTTACGTGAATAAAAATGTCTACAACGTGAGTGTGTTTGTGTCTGTGCACTGTAATGTTTTGATTATGACCTAGTATCAAGATTGAGCTAGTCTTTTATGAAAGATTTGGGTCTCAATCGCTGTAAGTTTATAGATTCTTTAAACAAGAAAGCTATTCCATTTTAATCAGTTTTATTAGAACCAAATACAAAACTAACTGGTGAAAAATACCTGTCTGGCTTTTTTTCTTTATTTTTTGGTACCGCGGGTCCACCTCACAACCTCATGCTTACTAAGCAAATGCTTGAGCCACTTAGATTAAATCTCCAACCCCTTGGCATTGTTTTTTCAGAGTAAATCTTTCACAGTCTTTCTAATTAATGTTTTCTGTGGTCATTGGACTACTCAGGTTTTCTATCTGGTCTGTCAAGTTTGGTCACTGATATTAAAGAAAATTATGGTTAGGATGTGGAAAATGAGTGTACTTTAGGCTAAGGAGAAGGGACTAGTGGATAAATGGAATTTATGATGAAAATACAAAAAGGAATTATGTAATTAAGGAGGGAAATTATTCTGGTGGAAAAAGTGATGGAATTACGAATATAATTGGGAGAGCTAGAGAGAAGCAGAGATATGTATCTCTCAACTAGAGAGGAGGTAAAGATGGACAAAATTAGAAGTAAAATTAAAAGTGGAGGAAACTTGGCAATTAAAGGAAAAGGTAGCAAACACTTTTACCTTTCTCCAGGCATACTGCCATGCACTGTATAGAAATAATCACAATTAATCTTCATAACAATGGTATGAAGCAGATTTTATTTTCTGCCTTTTATAGATAAGGACACAGAGAAATTCAATAATTTGTACGAAGTGTCAGTTCTGCAAATTGAAACTTTTATTAATATTTAGTCACTATGACTACAGAGTTTTACATAAAAATATTTATTTTCATTGCTAAGATTGGGCAAAATGTATTTACTATTATGCATATGCACTTATATGTGAATATTTCCATAGAAGTACACAGCTATATATGGTTTTTATGCGAACATAACTGTAATAATATATATGATTAACTGTATCTTTAAGTATTTGTATGGACAAATTTTACTCTGGGTATTTGAGCTAGAAGGAGCCTTCTGTTGACAATAATAATGCTGATAATAACTTTATTTATTGAGCAACTAGATGCTTGCTAGACAATTAGCATTATATTTCTAATCTCTTAACAATTATACATAGTAGAAATAGTATCACAATTCTATAGGTGATCTTACTGAAATTTCAGATCATGTTGCTGGCATATTGCTGAGCAGGTATTCAGACCGATCTGACTTCAAGAAAATGTACCTTTTTTTTTTTGAGGCACCAGAGATTGAACTCATGACCTTGCGCTTGCCGGGCAGGCACTTAGGCCACTGAGCTAGATCTCCAGCCCTGGTGTTTTTGAGACAGGGTCTCACTATGCTGTTCAAGCTGGCCTTGAGCTCACTTTGTAGCCCAGGCTGGTCTCGAACTCACAACGATCCGCCTGTCTCAGCCTCCTGAGTGCTGGGATTACAGGCGTGAGCCACCATGCCTGGCTGAAAATGTACCTTTCTAATTTCTGTAGGCACTGTCTTTTTTTGATATTCACCTATTATCTGTCACAATTGTTTTGGCTGTACTTTTCCTTGCATAGAAGCTCCTCGAATGTTTCCCATTTCTCTGATTCAGTTCTGTGAGACTTTATGTGTTAGAGGAATTTCTAAATGAGTCTCATAGGTATTCTTTTTGCATAATATATTACTTGAATGATCAAAATATATAAACAGGCGCACACTTTTATTTCATATAAATGGCTATTCCAGTTAGCTCACACAGGGTATACCCTCACCAAATGCTTTTTGATGATGCCCATGATCTTCTGAGTAATGCATGTCTTCTACTCAGCAGGACCAAAGAAACCATAAACCTGTTTGTACAAAAATGGAAAATGTAGCATTATAAAATCTAGTATGACTGTATGACTTGTAAGTTTCCTACTTGATAGAAAATATTCAGCGTGGACCTTGGAAAATGCACATTTCAACAAATTGAGAGACATTTGCAATGATTATACTCAGTCACTTACTTATTCGCTCCCTTTTTCTTTTCCCTTTCACTTTCTTGCCTCTGTGCCCACAGCATGCGAAAGCATTGAAAGAAAATAAGAATCTTAAACTCATAAACATACCTGCTTACCATCTGGCAGGCATCCCAGCAGTCTGGTGATCTCCTTAGTTATCCAGGAGATAGCAGAAAAACAAGAGTCCTGTGAAGATTTCACATGTTGCCATATCCCTGCCAGATGGTGATTTGTAAAACATGGACAAATTGCACGGGCTCCACTTCCCTCCGATAATCACAACAGAAACACTGCAGCAATGGTGTTTAATTCGAAAGCAACTTCAACTGAAGAACTTTTAAGGTATCAACATCTAAAGATTATCGGGATAAAATGTGTCATTATCTTCAGAGAGTTGGTACTTGATGGATCTGCTATTATCTGTTGTGCTCTTTCTAGAATTCATCCTAAAAAATATTGATGGAGAGTTGGAAAATGTCAGTGGCATGGGACAGCTGATTACTACCCACTGATTCTATGCCACAACATGACTTTTTTTTGTCACTTAATGATGGGCTTCAGGACTAAAAGTTATATTGACAGATTTACCAGTTGGGCAACTTCATATCCACAAATGAAGAACTAAATCTGGGTAGAAGCAGGGAATTTTACTCAAGTGTTAATAAAATAGTAAGTAGTTTTAAAGTAATACTTGCCCACTGTGTCAGTTGTTCTTTGTGGTTGTCTATGCAATACTCAAATCACCGGTCAGTGTAGATGGGAAATGTCAAACAAGTGGTTTAGCGTTGGATAAATAAGCTGCCAGTTTGTGGTTATAACTTTTTTCAACAAGGTTTGGTCTCAAAGCATACTTGTCCAAG
Source organism: Cuniculus paca (assembly GCA_004365215.1). Lineage (NCBI taxonomy): Eukaryota > Metazoa > Chordata > Mammalia > Rodentia > Cuniculidae > Cuniculus > Cuniculus paca. The sequence continues at coordinate 15,845 of RJWT010017035.1, read as the reverse complement.
GAAGGATATATTTTCAGCACATTCATTGATTCCAAAATTCACCTGGTTCCAGTGGACTATATCTTTCCCGATACTGAGGGAACCTGAAAGATGAAAATCAACTCCTCTTTCCTGTTGCATTAATTTTGTTTGCTTAATTGCTTCTTCTGTCCTTAGGCATTGTGCTCCTCTTCCTCAGGGCAGAGACACAAAGGTTTTACGTATCTGTTTTATTTTTAATAAGTGTCCCATTGCAGTATAATTTAGTGATTTTTTTTTTATTTTTTAGTATACACACAAAGTTATACAAACACCATCACAATCAATTTTGGAACATTTGCATCACCCCAAAAAGAAATATTGTCATTAACAGTCATTCTTACTGTTTTTAATGGATTGGTCTATTTTGCATATTTCAAATGAGTTCAGTCATATAATATGCCCTGTTTTTTGCTGGTTTCTTTTACTTAGCATTATGTTTTCAAGGGCCATGCATGTTGTAGTATGTATCAATACTTAACATGTTTTTATTGCCAAATAATAATCCTTTTTATGAGTATACCATGTTTTATTTTTTGTTAGGTGAGAGACACCTGAGTTGTCAATATATACATTATATCTAAAATAAATATATATATATACATACACAAATATATATTTAAACTTATATCTGAATATATGCATTTATCTTGGAAATATAGTCTCTAGATCATTTGGTGACTCTTTTTAACCTTTTGAAGAATGAGAGCTACTTTTATGTACAATTCTTTACGTCACACAGGTGAGAAACCCAGTTGAACTGTAGACACCCTGAGTTTATACTATCCACTGTTTTAATTCCTATTCCAAAATGCGAAATAGACTTGGATTTTAGAATAGACAAACCTGAATTCGAAACATATTTTACCAGCTGCATAATCTTAATGTATTACTTCATACTTCTGAAATCTCATTCGGTAATCTGTAAAAAGAAGGATAATTGATTTTGCCTGGTGTTTGTGTTTATGAAACATGATGATATATTGGGAAGCTGTTCATGCAGTGGTAATCGGTCTTACTCACTTTTCTTATTGCTGAAACAAAATACCTGATGCCCAAAGTTAAAGGAAGAAAGGTTTCTTTGGCTCAGAGTTTGTAGAGGTTTCAGCTCTTCGTTGGTTGGCTCCAAGGTAAGGTGGCATGGTAGAAAGCGATCACAGAGCAGGCAGGCAGAAAACAAGCAAGCAGCAAGCAGCAAATGAGTGATAAGCAATGACCCTCTTTCAGTCACTTATATCTTATCCAGGCTACCTGCCTTTAGGGCAAGTAGCACTCATACCCTTAAGCCTAGCATTGCACCATAAATCAATCCCAGCATCACATTCTTGATCCCAGCATTACCCAGCCCAGATCCAGTCACATCCGAGCAGCTCCACCTGTGATCACATGAAGCTTTAGGGAACATCCAGATGGAAGCCATACCATGATCCTATACTACCCTCCAGGAGATGCTATTTTCCTTTGTTTCTCTATTTTTACTCCCAAGTACCTGAAGTAAAAAGATTTAATGCAAGGAAAGACCTTTTGGGATAACTCAGATATTCACATGAAAATACTTTTGGTTAGTTGGTTAAATGCTTTACTCCTGAATTTAAAGTAAATCATCACTTCATTATGTTTATTCTTTATGACTATCATTAGAAATAGATAATCAGAAAACATTTAAAATAATACCTGCAAAGTGTTTTTAGTATGCCTTTTGATAGTGTTAAATATGAGATATTATTGGAATCTATACAATTGTATAAGCCACGTTTTAGGGCTTGGGGTTTCATTACTCAAGTAGATGATCTCCTAAGAAAAAACTTAAAAAGGAAGTGTGATCCTGAAGACTAGCTTCTAGTTAGAAAATATTTATAGCTATGATGTTTGCATAAAGGAACAAATCACATATGATTTGCACCACTGGTCCCTGATGATGCCATATTGTAATGTTCACTTCAAGCCTTTGAGATTAGTAGGACTTCCTTATGGAAGTAGTAGGACTTCCTTAGTAAGACTTCCTTAGTAGGATTTCCTTAAATCATAAACAACACCTTTTAAGAGGTTATTAGCCATTCACACAACTTCAGCATAAACTGTGCTTATAGCACATAAAATGAATGACTGTTGAACAGTCATCATTATGGGGAATTTCATTATCTCCTCCAAGAATGGCATACTCACATAAACCAATTTTTGTGTGCAAAGTCTCATCTTTTGTGTAACCTAAATTATTTTGCTTCATTTAAACTCCATTTCCATTAAGCCCATTTTCCTGAGGTCGAAGTATTATTAAATGGCACTACTAGCTCTTAAGATAAACAGAAAAGTGAGACCAAGAGTCAGAGTCAGGTCATTTCCCCCTTCTGCTCCCAGTCTCAAAAATAGTTAAGCCAAGCAAAAGCCCTCATTGCTTTTCGCTGGGTCTTTGGGTGATCATTCTGATGACACTTTGAAGGTCTAGAGATGAGGAAAACAGGAAAATTGTATTTCTATCTCCATTAAAAAAAGGAAAAGTGTGAGTAGGTTATGAGATGCAATTCAAATGTATTCTTGTTTATACTTAAATATGGAAAAATTTAAAAACTTTTTCTTCCTATTTTTATGTCAAACCAAAGAGGAATATTTCAATTTTAATAACTGTCTCAATTTAAATTATTCAAAGAACACTACAATTACGATATCACAGATATTAGTAAGCTTTGTAAACCTTTCTCCTGGATAACTCATGTTTTCTTTTTAAAACTAAATTTGAATTTCAAGCTTAGATTACTTCACACTGTCATTTTAAATGGATAACATCTGGAAGGGGGAAAAAAATTTCTTCTCTCAGCTTTTCAGAACAGATTCCACTTCAAACCTGCCAGAAAATTTAGACCTGCTGCAAGTTTAACTTTTACAACACTGCTGGCTTTTTTCTTTTTTTTTAGTTCTCTACTTGCCTACTCTTGTCCCCTCTGGTTATATTCTCCTCCCCTCTCTTAAATGTGTCTATTACCCTCAGGCTTTGACCTTGGGCAGACTGTGAGCACAAAGTCATGTTATTTAGAGTGAAGTAACACCAGTAGTCAGGAAGGAACAATGTAGTTCAAGCCAGATAAAATAAATCTCTCATTTCCTGTCAAGGGACTGAGCCAAAAGCAATGATGAGAGACAGAGGGGGCAAAATGTGCAACTCGAAACACAGAGGCTTGGGATAGACACAACCCAACCGCAACGGTCTCTTGAATAAAGACAACAAAACCCATAACAGCCAGAGTGACAGGAGTCACATAATAGTTGTGGAATAAACAAAAACATATGAAACAGCTTTCTTGCAGCTCCCTGGCTGTAGGGAAATGATTGACACATTCAAAATACTTGAGAAGGGACATCTAAGGACAAGACTAAATTGTGTGAGGGACTCACCTGTGCAAGGAGTGTGATTTTCATAATTTTGAGACACACCTGTGTAGCTGCCACTTTGGGCCAAGTCATCTTTATAATGAAACCATACATACTGATTTCTATGCAGAAATGGATGGTCTACACACTGAGATTTGCAACCAGCCATGGAAAATAACTTCCTTATTCAGTTCAATCAAAGTACATAGTGGTTATCACTGACTTTTATTGTTAAGAAAGTTTACTGATTTATTAAACAGACATCAATAGAGTGCCTGCTGTCTAAAGGTGTTATTTAAAGTTATTTCAAATACTTAAGTTATTTAATCTGTGAGGCCACCCTCTGAGGGAACCATTTATTGCATTTTTATTCTACAAGTGAAAAATCTAAAACACTAGAAGGTTAAGTAACCTTCCCAAGGTCACATATCAAGGATAGACCCTTGATCTGAATCCAAGCAGTGTGGGTCCAGAATCTACTCCCTTAATTACTAGGTTTTGATGCATGCATAGCCATATTCTAAAAGAGTGGCATTTTGCTAATCATAGTTGTTTACAAGTCCTGCTCAGATTTTGTAGAAGTCCATTGTTTCAGAAGCACAACAAAACTTCCAAAAATTCCCATTGGATTCAGAAAAAAATCATGAAAAAAGAAAATTGATTGTAGCACTGAGTAGTTTGCTTTTTTCCTAAGCTGTTTCAAGATTGTAACAGAATAAGAGTTCATTCATTCATTCACTCATTCATTATTTGTTCCTCCAACAAATTCTTACTTTTTTTCTACCTACCATATGCAACTCACTATGGTGGGTGATGCAGTAGTCTCATGGCAGATGTACAGTCAATCAAAGATGCATTCTAACTCAGTTTGATACATAATATAATGTGTCAAAACTCCTATAAAGACAACAACATTCTCAAAGACTAGTGCTAGTTTATACTTAAGGATAGCCAGGAATTTTTACCTCAAAGCATAAAATATGGTCTAACCCTTGAATCAAATATTTAGAAATGTCATGTGAAGATGGGTACACTTTTTAAGGCTGTACATAGAAGGATTCTGCCCACTTAGCACCATAATGACAGAGGATATACATACTTCAGAATAGGAGTGTGCTGATTCTAAGAAGCATAAAAATATAATTTCTAAACTTCTGCTGTCCTCACCCCTACAGAACTCTTGATAGAAGTACTTTGATTCTTAATATGTTGTGCATAATTCTATTGTTATATATATCATATTACACTTACTGATTAGATACCACAGTATTATACTATAAGTACCAGCTAACCTGAGCTTAAGGGGAGTGTTACATTCTCCACTTTTGTGTTGCTCAACATATAGAAAGTACTCAGTGTGCAATTTTTTTTTTTTTTTTTTTTTGCGGCACCAGGGATTGAACTCATGACCTCACACTTGCAAAGCAGGCGTTTAGGTCACTGAGCTAAATCCCCAGCCCTCAGTGTGTAATTTTTAAATGAACTGAAGAATACATTTTACACTTACATGTAAAACAGAAGAATACACATACACATTTATTTTATGTAATATGCACACTGTGTATGGTCCAAAGCAAATGATGATTCCCTTTATAAAATGATAATAATTGATAATTGATAACAGGTAAATGATTATAGATAATTAATTTGCATACTTACTATATAGTAGGTTTTCTACATGTTTAGCTTGGGTTACTTAATTTAATCCTCACTCCAGATATATGAAGTTAAGCACATTTATGTGTGAGACTGAATCACGAATGACCCTAAGTGATGGATTTTTTAAGTTTCTTTTTAAATATCATACTATTACTGTTAGTAATGGAAAAAGACTAGGAAAATAGAAAGAAAATTCTCTCCTTTTCTAAGAAATAATAGTCCAGTTCAATAGCTCACAATTATATTTTTATGAGCAACTTAAGAATTTTTTCCATGTCCACAGATAACAAAATGCATGTAGGCAAGGAAATGTTTTGTTTGGGCAATGTATAATTAAATGAAGAAACTTGTGCATTATCAGGACTATTAGTATAGCAGAAGACATGATATAATCAATTTAAACAAAGGAAAGGTTTATTTGGCTTGTGGTGCTAGAGGTTTTAGTTCGTGGTTTGTTTTTCTGTGTTCCTTTTGGGCCTGTGGCAAGACAGTCACGGTGGGACCACGCGTCAGAGGAAGCGAAGACACATGTAGAGGAGGCTCTGGAGTTACGATATCCCCTTTGGGGGCATGTCACCAGAGACCTAACTTCTTCCCAGTAGATCCAACCTCTTAAAGTTTCTTCCACCTCTGGACTCAGTCTGTTACAAACAGGTTAGGGGATATTTAGGCTCCAGTTACAGAACTAGGGTAGTAAAAAAGAGAAATTTACCACTGCATAATGAACTTGTGGGGCCCTTACCTTAACCGCTGGAGAAATTTGCCTTGTCCTCTGAACTGCTTGGTTGTGTGAAAGAGACAAATGATTCCCCAAATGTATCATCTTTTAATTTGAATTAAAAAGATATTTTGCATAAACTTTGAATTTTAAAAGGTAGGCATTTATATTTATTGCATATTTAGTAGTTGTTTATATTATCATGCCTACACAAAACATTTGAACAAAAAGAAAATTACAATTAATTGTTTTTCTGGTGACCTCAACAGTTGCACATAGAAGGTACCCAATAAATACTGGTTAGTTAGTCACTTGCTTTCCAATATTTATTGACCTTTTTACCTCTCTGCTTTGTCTTCTGTTGACAGAAAATGAGACTCTTGCTTTATTTAACCCAGGATGTTTCCTTTAAACAAAAACAATTACTTCCTTTCTACAGGAAATTTATGAACGGGAAAGTCTGGGAAGACAATTCATCTCTTCTTTAGGTAGTTTGCAATATCATGTGAACCCAGGGTCCATTCAGGCTCTGTTAGGGAGCAGTATCAATTACTTTTACCTACTCCAGCACTGGGTTATCTGCTGTAATCTCTCTTCTACTGATATTCACATTTAGAATATCAAATTAAACATTGATAAGTATTAGATGACACATTCTTTGTGAAATATGTTTGAGGAAGGTTCTGTGGGCTTTATAAAAATAGAGAAGGAGATCAAAGAAGTAAGGGATCAAAATACCAGCACTATATTGTACCTATGGTAAAAAACAAGAGTCGAGTGAAGAATATTCTTGCGTGGACCAAAGATGATCAAGAAAACTGCATGCCTATTGGTGAATTTCTTTGCCATTCTTCACATATGAGTGTGATGGAGCACCTGGTGAAGTCAAATATCATGAAAACAGTTGGAAGTAATATTTTATGGAACATACATCTAAACTATAGTATTTATTGCTGCTGATTATTGAAAAAAATGACACAATAAGTGGACTGTTTTTAAATGGCTGAATCATTTTCATAGTTATGGAGATTATTGTAACTATATTATTTTTAGAAACTTAAAGATATTCTAAGGACAGGGGTTATAGCTCAGTGGCACAGTGCCTGCCTGGCAAGTGCGAGGTTCTGAATTCAATTCCTTGTACCCCCCCAAAAAAAATTCTAGTCACATTGAATAATTGAAACATTTTCAACTTCTGTTAGCATACCACACTTATATTATTAAACTGTAGCCTGGAGAAGTGGCTAACATCTGTCATCTAAGCCCTTGGGTGTGTGAGGCAGGAGGACTTCCATAAGTTTGAGGCCAATCAGGGCTATATAGTGAGTTCAAGGCGAGCCAGAACTACTTGGCATACTATGTCTCAAACAAACAAACAAACAAACAAGCACTCTTAAGTTATACTATGAATATCAGGCACTATTTAAATCAGATTTGCGATGAAGATAAATATTGCGTGATTTATTTTATCAATTTAACTACTTTATTTCTTCTTTGCAGATATACTGTAAAGGTACATTCTGATCTTATCATCCTAACATTAACGGATATTTATTAGTAAAGCGACAATAATACCTTGGCTCTCTAAGACATGGATTTTTAAATATGCCTCTGATATATCTTTACTCCTTTATATTTGTAATAGAAGAATCATGTGCTATCTTCCTGGAATCATAATGCAGACATAGCTGAACAAGGGCAATGAAGGGGACTGGCCTGTTTGATCACTTTGGCTTGAATTAAATTTTGAGGGAATTGTTTAAAAGTTGGTATGTGTACCTGTTTTCCATAATAAGATTGAGATCAGCAAGGCAAGGAAACAAGTGTTTGTGTCTATTGTATCTGCCTACTTTAACTTCCGACAGAGCTGGAGCACTTCCGGTGGGACACAATAGGCACTTGATAAAAATTTCTTGATTAAATGAATGGGTTTTCCTTGGTTGTTTGAATTGAGTGTTTATAATACACAATTCTTGTATTTTTGTTGTTAAAAGAAATGTAAAATATTACCAAAAGTTAGGGGAAACTAGTAGGTATATGTATAATAGGAGTTGGACACAATTTTTATTGCTGTGAAAATGTCCAGATTATGAAGAAAAGTACCTTACCATTTTTGCATCCATTTGAGCACTTACCTTGGGTATATGTATTTCCCCCTTTATTGTTAAATGTGATCAATTTTGGATTTATTAACATGCCAGGTTAAGATTTTTTATTTTTGGATTTATTAACATGCCAGGTTAAGATTTTTTTTAGTTGTTGACATGTTGCAGAGCTTTTATTTCTATAATCAATGAATTCAAGAGTGGCCTTTGCATCTAATTCATTTTAGTATTATCTATCTAATGTTGACTTTAATGAGATGCTCACAGTTGCCACTCCACAATATAAAGTTTTAAAAGCTGTTTGTTTTGGCTCGTTTTAGTCCAGCAATTGAGAAATTATTTAGTCATAGCAAATCTTACTTAGAGACAGGAAAAACTATTAAATCATCATCTCCTTTTGAATCTCTGTGTTTTTGAGAGGCTGAATGACTGATGGGGACATTAAGTGACTCACATGTGTTGGGAAAACTCATAGTTTCCATGATTGCTCACATTTCTTGACTTTAGTACTCACCATTAGAAGTGCTATTTTATGCTTCCAGGGATGGATATGGGAAAGGGGAAGAGCTCTTTAAGTCTTCCTCTTAAAAATCTATTATTGGATCGCCTATGCAACAAATACTGGTTATCTTTCTCGTTTGAAGCTAGGAATTAGAAGAAAGTATAGTGAATAAATGAATTTTAAAAATCAGTAATCATTATAAGAATAATGATTGATAATTTTTAATTAGAATGCCCAGATAAAAATCATAGGCAGCTCTATAATTTAGTGGAACCTATTGTTGCTCACCTATAAACAAGACTGAGGCATTATAAATATTGGTGAAATTTTTGGATTGCAGTTTAGAAGTCTGAAATAGTGGACAAACTGATTTCCACTCGATCTGTACCATGTAGCATTGAAGCATAGAAAGGGGAGGTTTGACTGGACTTCAAATGTGAAACCTCTAATTTCCCCCAAGGGTAATAAGTAAACACTTTTTTTTTTTTTTAAATCTTCCTTCACTTAACATATATTTTTACTCTTTTGGGGAAAAATACAAATCCACATGGGAGTAAAAGTCCCTATGTGTTAATAGGCCTCCGGAATGTGTCACTATTTAGCATCATAGAAGGAAGAGAGCCCTCCTTGGTACTTTAAAAACTGATACCAGAACTCACTCAGTTCAGTCATATACTAGTAGGTGAAATCCTTGTTCTGTGGGTCACAACAGAGCCATTCCCTCTGGCCTCCGGGTTTCTAGTCTTGTATTGTCACTGCTGCATAAGGTAGCAGGACAGCTTAGGTTGAATATGCAGGAGCTCTGGATTCTACTGCCCTGCCAGGACAGAGCTTCCTGAGAACTCAAGACATGTGTTTTCCTCTGAAGAAACCTCCACATCCACATGGTTTCTTTCTGCGAGAAAGGTTTCTTTGGTGACTCATTTATCTCTATCTTGTTCTGTTAATTTTGGTAGGGTTTTGTTTTTGCTTCTGAAAACTATGATTAAAGCTCTTTAAACGTTAAAATATACAGGATAATTTTGTCATATTTTAAATTTCAATTACTACTTTTTTTTCCTCTCTTTTTATATCTTTTTAGGGAAGAGGTAATGGCTGGTTGCAGAAAGCAACCTAAATGTATTTCATGCATGATTCGTGTAGGATTTTTTTTAGTGTGTTCAACTATCAGGTTTAGGTTACTAACTTTATCAGTGCTCTGCACAAAAAAAACTTCAGTTGTCCCAGAAACACAACCATGAAAACCACAGCCAAACAGTAGAACTATGATCATGTGTTGTGAAATTTTAAGTCAATGTGAGGACAAGGTGACTCTCATTTTTTCTTTATTCATTTACTATTTTTAGCTATAGATTGTTCCAGCAAGTCTGTACATACCTTTGTTCCAAGAACTATTGATTAAACTCATGACATGTTTTTACTATCTAGTAATAGGAATTCCTCTTGTGCTATCAGTGAAAATGCTAAGAAATGGGCTTCAAGATGGTTAATTTCTACATATCAACCTATCAATTTATCAGGATTCACTCTTTTGCTATCTACATATCTGCTCTATATGTGTTTATATATGTTATTTATTTGAATTGTCTTAAGTGCATAGTTGACTAGCTTGCAAGGTCAGAGAAAGTTCAAATGATAGAAAAATGGTTTATTTTCTCCCTTCCCTCCTCCCTGTTGCTAATGCTAACTGATGAAGAGTGCCTGTGGTGTCCTTCAATTTAAAGAGACAGCCTTGTTCATTTGGAGGGTGTGAATGCCATTCTTGTGAAATACTGTAAATAGTAATTCACAAGAGGGTGACTTTTTTATTGCTTTTACATTGATAACATGCCTCGTAAAGACTTACAGTTATCCTGATGAATTTAAGAGAGATAAGAATGGAATGTGTGCACCATTTCAAACATCTGTACATACAGTACAAGAATTATCTTTACAAAACCAAGTTCTTTTATGTATTTAGCAATTTAAGATGATTTTTGAAGTTTGTTATCCAATATATGAGTATTTCATTATGTTTTAAAAAATGTTTTCCTCCCTTGCCATCTGAAATATTGAAAGCAAAACTATGGTACTAATACAAATCACTGAATCTACAGTTTACAGAAATGAGTTTGAATCATATAGAGAAGCATTCTGATTTACTATAGCAGCATCAGGTTGCAGAGTAAATGTTAGCCACACAAGAACTAAGAATGAATGTCATCTCAGACAAGGACACAATGTACTGTATATTGAATTTGTGTACACCTTATTATTTAGCTCAGTGAAAATATAATGCTGTCATCTAAAGCTGGTTTGTGAACATAACAATTAAGGACCAGTTCTGTTCTCAAAAACCGTAGAAATCTCAGTCATTTACCTTGAAGATCAGATTTACTTATCTTTACTGTACTTATTTTTTAAGATTCAGTGGAAGTGTTAGGAAATTTGAATGCCAAAAGCTGTTACTAAGTGTAGTGCTAGGATGTCTAATGGCATTAATTACTGTTCGTGCATGGAACGATCCCCTTCGTAAAGCTTCAGAGGCAAGGGCAGCAACGCACTGGTTTGCCATTAACTATCATTGCTAGTAGTGGAAAGTCAGTCTCCTATTCACAAAAATAAAGAAAAAATTAACAGTGAAAAACACATCAGTGTATAATACTGCGTTGGCATCACCGATAATATTCTATATTTCAGAATTACATTGAAATATTTTTCAACTATTTATCATGAGAGAGATGCTGTACTTTCTTTCATTAAGAAATTATTGACATTCAAGATACATGAGTTAAAGAACTGTGGTTTATTTTTTAACCTAATATGCTTAATGCATTTTATTTATGATCATGATTCCTGGATGTAATGTCATTTAATTTTGTTTTCTGTTAAAAGGAGAAAATATTCCAGCAGCTTTCTTCTGTGCTTTTGCTTTATTACCTCATTTTTTTTTCCAGAATGATTTATATGGTGTAATAACTTGCAGTAATGCATTAGGAAATCCAGTTTTTATTTCTTATTTTAAATTCTTATTTGTAAATGTTTAATTGTACCTGTTTATAGTTTGAGGGGTTTGTGTTCCAACTGTGTAAATATAAGAGTGTACAATAGGCTTTAATGTAAACTGTGGTTGACTAGTTTTAACTGAATAAATGCATAGACTAAGACCAGAATTGGTGAAATTAAAAGGTAGATGGCATTAGAATAACATATAGGCACAACGTGACAAAAAATTACATTGTTTTCTAACATCAGAGTGACTGAAAACCTTCTCTTAAAGGCTGTTCATGCCATCATATAATATTTATTGAGCACACATAATTTGCTAGGTTTAAGAGGGGAAAAGAAGCGCATTGAAGAGAAGTAACTGTGATTTCAGACAGAAATGTAAAACAGGATTTGGGAGACTTTGAGCTCATGTCAGGAGACACTGGGATTTAGCATTCCGTTTCATGTGGAGACCCGCAGTTAATATGGTCCTCGTTGAAACTTAAAACAGCTCTATTAGTAGCTTGATTGAGAAGGGGGGGAAGAGACTAAGAGTAAACAAAAGTGCGCATTTCCAAGACAGCCTAATTGTATACAGTACAGTCGCTTCCGCAGTTCCTTCTAATCCGTCAAATAGTAAAGCGCAAACACGCAAATTATTATTAAAGTAGATAAAATTGTTAGGTAAGTATAATCCATGGGCCAGCTGGGGAAACGGGCATCTGTTTAACAGTTCTTTGTTGTTCAAAGCGTTGTAGAAGTGCTGTTGCCTGTCTGTAGCATTCAATCAAGTTGAGGGAAATGCTGATTTGGAGGAAAAGAAAGAGGAAACACTGAAAGTATTTGCTTACACCTTTTTTTTTAACTAAAAATGAAAAAAAAAAAAAAGTTCTTCCCAGAGGGTGGTGATGAGAGTCCCAGGGGCGGGGGTAAATTCAGTTTTGTGAAGCGAAAGAGTTATTGGTTCTCCCCTCGTCCCCATTCTCATCGTTTACATTGGTACAACCCAGGAAAGCTTTGCGGCAGTCGGAACTAATTGTAACTCACTCAGGAAAGTCTTCATTAGCACTACCACACATGGTTACCAGATGTGCGGCGAGGCAAGAGAGAGGAGGGCTGAGGCATCCAGAGAGACGAGAGAAACAAGTAGCTTCATTTTAAAACTTAATAATCTGCCTTTTGTTTGCACATGTATTGTGCTGGAGAAATGAGAGACAAGGGACTTTAGGAAGATGAAATGCCTGCTCACTCATTCATTCTCTGAAAGCTGAATGGAATTCTTTGTCCTCTTCAAGAAGTCAAAACTTTTTGTGACTAGTAAAATGTCTCCGGAGATGTTTCACTTTCTCCATCGGAGAAAATGAAAATGACCTGGATTATCAAAACAGTTAAATTTTGCTATAGTCTAACAGCGATAGTTCTAAATTTGAGTTATTAGAATATAGAGTGAACTCAAATCTGTAGGTGATCTGTGAAAAAAAGAAAAAAAGATAAAAGGTCTTCAGATTACAAATCTTAAGTAATTATCATCAAAGAGAAGGAGAAGGGAACTATTTTGTAAGATCTGTCTACTTGTTTTTCTTTAGAAGAGGACGTTAGTGCATCTTTAATACAACTGTGGTTCTATTACTAATAAAGAATACTGATTCCAGGACCATAAGATTAAATATTTTATTTATTCTAATTATAGACAAATTCCTTGAAAATTAGGATTTATTTCTATTCGTTATACTCCACAGAAATCAAATGAAATTACAATAATTTTTACTGCTTCTGAAAATGTTACTATCTTCCTACTACCTATGTACGTGTATCTGGACGTTGATGATGCTGAAAGTCCATTAAGAACCACCTGTTTGTATGAAACCTCTTTTTTCTCAGAATGAAACTTTTCGATGCTGCCAAAATTGTGACATTAAAAAATAACATCATGAATTGTATTCTTATCAAAAGTGTGGATTTTTTTTTTAGTAAAAAAATCACTTTGCAATGGTCATGTGAGTTTCAATCTACTGTTTTAAAGTTATACCTCCAAAACCCAGGAAACATTTTACACATAAATGATTGTAAAATCCTTGAATACTGTCACTGAACAGATACATTCTGAATAGAATGTAACTCGAAATTTTAGGATAGTGCCCTTTTGAGTGATGCTTTTATGTCTTCCATTCTTAGTCCTGCATTAAAATTATGAAGGCACTTGGGAAAAATAAGACAGATGAGAAAAGTTACTTTAACTGGTTTTGGGAAAACATGTTTTAGATTCATTACTTATTTATATAAAAGATCCATTTTTTTGGAAAACGTTTTGGGGGTTATGGAACAACTTCAAATTTTGCTGAAATCCGTGGACCTTCTTACACATGTACTTGTTCAGAAATTTTGAGTGACTCAGGACTTATTGAAATGTAGCTTTCAGTGGGAGAATTCTAGGTTAGTTTAGAGGTTTCCAATATTAACAAAAGAAAGGAAAACAGCAAGTTTAGGCATTACCAAATCTATAATATATAACCTGATGTATTTAGTACTAGAGGGTACAACTAGAGAGTATCATCAAGGAAATTTAATTGAAGATAAAATGCTATTCATTAACAGGTGTAGTTGCTGCTGTTAGGAAGAAATGTATCTATGCTTGGTTTCCTTAAATTCTAAATTTCTTTCAGACACCCACTGCACTTTCCTTTTCACTTACACTTGCCAAGAGCTTGTTATGGTTTTATTCATCTAGCCTTCATCTAGCAGGATCTGGTTGAATGAATGAATGAATGAATGAGTTCATTTTGAGTGTCTTTCATCAGCAGCTGCTACAGTTAACAACAGGGAATACTGGCACAGCAAATTAATTCTTCATGCAGTATTTGCTATGAAAATACTACCTTTAATTGTAGTTTTATAATTGAACCAGTAAAATATAGTCAATCATGAGTGTCTGATTTATCCAAGCCTCCCTGTACCAAAACACTGGTTGTTGCTGGCTGATTTCATTATAGTTAAAATTATAAAATATTCTGGTATTTTCTAGAAATAAATTCATTGACATGGCATTTTAAGATGTAAATTCCAATGGATTTTTTAAGTTAACCATATTGTAAGGCAGAACCGATGTTTATAGTGATTTCTTCTTCCACCATGATGTGTGCTATCATTCTTATGCCGAGTATTATTTTCATGGAAAAATCAAACCAATGTTAAAGCATTGATGTTTATAAAATATTTTCTATTACTAGTATTTTCTCCATAATTTATTATCTCATCAGCATATACAATGTTATCAATTACCAAATCAAATCTATCTACTCTCCAAAAGTTGATTTTCGTAGTCCTCTTCTTTACTCTTAAGTTTAGCACTAATGTAGGCAGCGTGATTGCTTAATAATAGTGGCATTTTAAATAATCTCCATGTCTCCAGCCTGTATGCGGTATTTTTCCCTCTTACGATCAGTTTAAAATATGAATCTGACTCTACCACACGTATATTTTAATTTTGATTTTTTAAAATTTTTATGTGTTGTTAGTACATTTTTTTATTAGTACATGTTTGCAGTGCACAATTATTATGTTCCTCATGGAGGAGTTGGCACATATACGTGATACATCTTCATTCTTTTTTTCATCTCCTTCCCTTTGTGGCTAATACTGGGAGGTCATACCTACTATTTTAAGTCTTTATTTTGTGGCCCCTACCTCACTCAGGTCTTACCATTTTCCCAACGTGGGAACCTCCAGCCTGGGAACTTTCAGAGTTACCCTGAGTCATTTATAGAACTATGTACAGTGATTATTACTCTTCAAGGTACAAAACAGTAGGGCATTATATATTTTTATGGGTCAGTGTTGAGTTCTTGGCTAGAAATTTATACATGACTTCTGAAGATCACAAATTTGTGAATTAGAAACTGCATACAATACATGAGAATTAGAGGAGAAGTTTTTTGTATCCTTTGACCACCATCTCCTCAACCCTGCCCCTGACATCTCCATCCCCTGGTGACTATCATTTTCCTTTCCACTTCTATGAGAAAATGTTTTTAGATTTCACATACAATTAAGATGATTCCGAATTGGTCTTTCTGTGCTAACTCATTTCACTTAATATAATGTCCTCCAGGTTCATCCAGGTTGTTGCACATGGATATATATATATTTCTATATATATATCCATAAAAGAGAGAAATCATATAAATATATATAAAACATGTATATGTATACATAAAGATACATACATGCATATATAGCATAACATAAATATTTTATTATAACATATAAATATAAACATGTATTAACATATAAACATGTGATATATAAACATATCTGTATAAACATGTATAAAATAACTATATATATGTATATTACATTTCCATTATACATCCATTGATGAACACTAAGTCATTTTCATATACTGGCTGTTGTGAATACAACTGAAATAAACATGGGAGTATAGATGTCCCTTCCATATTATGTTTTCATTTTCCTTGAATATGTACTCAGAAGTGGGATAGGTAGATCATAT
>RJWT010017034.1:0-19544 GCA_004365215.1 Cuniculus paca | reverse complement strand
AGTGATTTGCTCTTTGGTCTGGTCTCTGGAGAGCTCTGTGTCAGGGCAGTGGGGGAGGCCAGCCCCCCTACCTGAGCTACCCATGGTCTGCTTGACGTGCAAAACACAACTGGAACAGACGAGGAGGTAGGGATGGGACTGGACAGCAAGGCAGGCACCAAGCTAGAGGCCCTTGCTCAGCCAAACCCGCTACCCCTCTCCCACTGCCTTTGATATTCTTGGCTGGGGTCTCCTGCTATGGGACAGGGGCTGCACACAGGCAGTTTCTGGAGGGAGAGTTGGCAGGGCTGATGGTGTCCATTTAGTACAAGAACCATGAGTAGCTCTCTGGTCAGGCCAAACCTTGGCTTCACTGAAGCCTTCTGAATCCATATGAATTAACTGGGCACCAGTGTCCTCTCCAAGCTGGTCTGGGCTAGGGGGTGAGGTATGTTTAAGTGAGTAGGACCTGGGAACCCCAATAAGGAGGGAGATTGGAGGGTTTGGTCCTGGTAGGAGGAAGTGTTGAGCTGCTGGAGTTTGGGTGGCTGAAGGGGACAGGTGTTCTGGCAAAAGCAAGGGTGGACTGAGAGCTGGGAATAGGGGTGAGTGGGGCTCAGCTGGTCTGGTCAGAAAGGCCCAAGTCCTCACCAGGGATAGGCAGCCGAATGAGGGGGGCAAACCTGCAGCCCAGAGAGGAGACTGGAATGTCTAACCAAGGTTGAAACTGGCTGGGGCTAGCAGGTGGGTCACCTTGGCCACAAACCCAAACTGAGATTCTGCTTGACCCTGGCTTCAAGAGTGTGGGCACAGTGTCCTCTTCTTTCTTGGGGTCCCCTCAGAATGCTAGTGCCAGAATTTTTGGGAGATCTCAGAGGGCTTGGGGTTCTCCTCCCTGCTCACTTGACTGATCTTTCCTACAGGCCAGCACTACACTGATTCCTTTGCTCAGGTCAACTCCCTGAGGAAGGTGCCAGCCTTGAAGGTTGGGGACTTCACCTTGGCTGAGAGGTAATAGATTCCTGGCCCACAGGGTTCGCCAGCTGTTTATGTTCATTGTTCGTGGCTGAGGCCATCGTTTGCTTGTTTGCTTGTTTGTTTTTGAGATAGGGTCTTGCCATATAGTTCAGGCTGGCCTTGAACTGACTCTGTAGTCCAGGCTGGCCTCAAACTAGAAGTGATCCTCCTGTCTCAGCTTCCCAAGAGCTTGGATTACAGATGTGTGGTCAGAGGCCACAGTTTCTGTGTCGAGAGGACCAGTGCCAGTCCCAGGATAAAGAGTAGGTTAAAGCAGGCAGAAGTGCCCACTGCATTGTACCCATGAAGAAACTGAGACTGGGAGAAGGGAGAGACTTCTACAAGGTTAAGGGCCTTACCTGCTTCCAGGTCCCTTCCCTGCTAGCCCAAACTTCAGAAGAAAGAGATTTAAAAAAAAAAATATGAAACAGTGGCTGCACCAGCCACTTCAGAGTGACCACTTCTACAAATCCTGGGGGAGGTGCTGTTTCCTTGGAGAATCGAGGAACCACCCAGTGAGCCCAGTGCTATCCAGGGAGGGCTTTGTGGAGGAGGTGGCTGGAAAGTTTAAGCAACTGGAGAGGAGGTGGGGAGTAGTCTCCTTGTCACCTGGGAGGCCTCTCTCAATTCCAGGAGAGTCTGAGAGGGGCAGTGGCCTGCTCCTGACTGTCCAACCTATGTGTATGATGGGGAGTAGTACTAAAGTTCCCCTCATTCTTTGAGACTCACACTGGGTGCCCCTTCCTCCTGGAAGCCTTCTCAAAGCTCCTGGCTTCTGAACTCCATGTATCTTGTTCCTCACTTAGTGGAGATAATGGAATGACCCAGTGTAGGGCTGTGTGAACCCGGTATCTATGAGCCTCACATTCCTCCTGTGTGTGAATAGTGACCATGCCCTTGCCCCAAAGCAGAAGAATGAGTGGGGCATGACTTGCACCCCTCCCATATTCCCCCAGTGTGGCCATTTTGCTGTATCTGAGTCGCAAGTACAAGACCCCTGACCACTGGTACCCTCAGGACCTGCAGGCCCGAGCCCGAGTGGATGAATACCTGTCCTGGCAGCACACAGCCTTGCGGAGTTGCTGCACACGGGCCATGTGGCAGAAGGTGAGTCAGGGAGGCCAGGGACAGCTCATGAGAAGCTCCAAGAATGGTGCTTTTTGTTTTAAGCATTCTGTTCAGACCTGGGACATTAGAACACTGAGTCCCGGGAATGCCAGAGACTGCTGATCATAATGGTTAGGACCATGGACTTTAGCTACATCTCACCGGATTCACACAAGCCCCAGTTGAGAGGTGGGTGGGGAGTAGGGACAGAATGGCTGCTGTACTGGGGAGGGGTTTGAGTAGGGGACACTGCAAGCCTTTAAGCAGGAAAGGGGTAGGCACAGATGAGGAGAAATCCAAAGGACTGTCGATGGTGGGGATGAGGGTGGGATAAAGGACGGGATTTGTGTAGTCTCCCCTAACCCTCTCCTGGGGATTGAACTAAGGACCTTCACACTGAGCAACATCCCCAGCCCTATTTTATTTTTTATTTGGAGATAGGTTCTCACTAAATAGCTCAGGTCAGGCTTGACTTTTTGATCCTCTTGCCTCAGCCTCCCACAGTGCTTGGAGTATAGGCTTGTGCTGCCATGCTTGGCTCTGACTCTGTCTCTGCTGGCCCACCAGATGATGTTCCCTGTTGTGCTGGGTCAGCCAGTGCCCCAGGAGACATTGTCGTCCACTTTGGCTGAGCTGGACAGTTGCCTGCAGCTGCTTGAGGACAAGTTCCTTGGAGACCAGGACTTCATCACGGGTTCCCAGATCTCTGTGGCTGACTTGGTGGCCATCACAGAACTGATGCATGTGAGTGCCATGGGGTGGGGGTAGAGGTGTGGCTTGCTGAATAGTAGGGAGTCCTGGGAAGGAGCTGACTTCCCCACCTTTCTGGTTGGGGGACCCTGGAGAAGCCTCAGTCTCCTCATCTATAAAATGAACCCTCACAAGCTTCACATTGGGTACTGAGTGGCTTGTCAGGGTCCCCGGGAGAGGCATCCCCAACCCATCACACGTGGTAAAGGCAGGAAAATCCTACCAGAGAAACCTGAAGCACTCCGTGCTGCCCCGTGTTTGGCTGTGCTCAGTGCCTCCATCTTGCTCCCTCTTCCTTAGCCTGTCAGTGCTGGCTGCCAAGTCTTTGAAAACCGACCCAAGCTGACCACATGGCGCCAGCGTGTGGAGGCTGTGGTGGGGGAGGACCTGTTCCGGGAGGCCCACGCAAGTATCCTAAACGCCAAGGACATACCTCCAGTGGACCCTACCTTGAAGGAGAAGTTGTGGCACTCAACACGGAGTTTGTTGCAGTGAGCAGGGGGCCTGGGCCTGTGGAGCCACCAAAGGAAAAGCTGGGTTTTTGGAATAAAGCAATGGGGCTGCCTGAGTCTTTGCATGTGGGTTGGACATGTCCACAGGTCTCTGGTCCACAGTTCCCTCCAGACACCATGATGTCATTCCTTTGTGTCCTCCCTCATCTTTACTACAGCATCTGACTTCCACATGACCTTTGGGGAGAGCTTTAGTGCGTGCTTATGTGGCCTTGTCCCTCTTCTTTTGAAACTTTTCATGATTTCTCACTGCCCTGAGGCTGAAAGTATGACACTGCCCCCACTGCTCTCAGCTACCCCTGCTTCCACTTTGGACTCCCAGACTTGACTCATGCTGTACCCTCCTCATTATCTTTCTCTAGTGCCCCTCCTGCTCTTTAGGCATTCTGCTCCATGTTGCTTTTCCTGGAAGACTTCCCTGACCTCCCCAGCCCCAGGCCAGGTCAGATGACCCTTCTTGGATCTTCAGCCCGTGTTTCCTCCTCTCAGTCCTGGCAGGGAGCAGGCTCCATGCTCCCTGAGCTCACATCACGGATGGGGGTTGACCAGGTGAAGAGTGGTCTGATCAGGAATGGCCACAGACCCCTAAGGTCTTTTGCCTCGCTGTGATGTCACTTTCCTATAGGTGGGGTACAAGGCTGGTTCATGAGCCTTCTTGCAGGAAGAACAGTCCCGGGGTATTTCTTGACCCTCCAGATGTTGCCAGGCAGTCTTGCTCTCCCATGCCTACTCTCAGTCCTGACTATTGTCTTTCCCACACTTGTCACCCGTCCCTGCCATTTCCTCTCAAAATTCACAACCTACCTTGTCTTTGTGACCCAAGACCCTCTGATAATATATCTAATAAACTGTTAATAGGACAAGGAAGGTCATCAAAGAACTTCTCCTGGCCCCCCTCACTTCCCAGAGCCTCCTTTATTCTGCTCAATTATATAGTAATTTATACGTGCGATTGAATCTATTCGTAGACACTCCCAGATTTTAATTATACTGTATTTGAAAATTCCAACTCAATTCGGAAAACCACCACCAGCCCATCTGGAGCGGGTGGGCGGGTGCTGGGTCTGACCAAAGTCTGCTAGGGGGCGTGCCCATGAACTTCCGGAAATGAGAGCTAGCTCACCTGTCCAGTCCGCAGAGGCGAGGATGTGATCTGGGCAGCCAACTGGGGAGCGGTGCATCTGCTCAGCCAATGAGGAGCCTGATTGCCGCAGCGCTCCGCCTCTACTCCGTGCAGTGCTACTGTTGGAACTTCTGGCTTTCCTCGGACTGACGTCTTTGCAGTCACTGTGGCTCTCGCTCTCCGTGTTGCCTGACTGCCGACCACTGAGCTGACCAGAACTTCTCGGCCAACCGCGAGCCGGTGGGGCTGGAGAAGTGGCCCAGCGCTGCCACCCGGGGCAAACCCGAAGACGAGAGCGAGGATTAGGGTTCCCTGGGCAAGGGTATGTGGAGGACCAGTAGCCAAGTTCTGTCCACGCCCACCTTTCAAGTGACCTGGACTCTTCTCCCTAAGAACCTCCAATTCTCTTGCCACCCTTGACCTTCCGTGCCCCATGATCCCTTGCCTTTCTTTGTGTTGCCTGTCCTGGCCCTCCCCAGCCATGCCCCCGACGTGACCTCCAAGGAACCCAGCCGCTCTCCTGCTGTCTGCTTTGCACTGCTGCTCCACGAACCCTGGTCCCACATGCTAGCTTGGTTGCTCCAGCTGCAGGTGAAATTTTCCGGACGTGTAACTGTAGGTGCGGGCTGGCATGACGGTGGTGCTCTATGGAGCCACAGAGCCCTGTGCACATTTTTTCGTGCCCTTCATCTGCATGGGGGGCACAGTTCAGCAGAACCGGGACCGGGGTATTGACTTCGAGTTCCTCACCAGGGAGCTGATTCTGGGTCCAGACCAGTACGTAATGACAGTGAGAGGACCCGTTTGGAACTGCTGTGTGACCAGAAGCAGTGATTCTGCCTCTGGGCACCTGCATAAAATGAGGAAGAAATTACATTCCTTGCTTTCTCAGAAAGGACCAACACATTCAAGGCCTGGTACTCTGGGTCCCTTGACTGCTATATCCTGTTAAGCATCTTTGTGCAGGGCGATGTCACAGTTGAATAGCTTCTTGGTTTTGCAGTGGACCCTGTTGACCAATTCACACTCAAAAACCAGAGAACTTTATTGGGGGGTCTTAGACATTGCATTGGGGAGATAGCTGTGAACAGTGTTCTGAGGAAGGATGGAAAGTAGGACTTTATGTGGGCATACACTAGTGAAAATTCTTGTAGGAATCTTCTTTGAGAAGGCACAGACGCTGTTTGAGGGATAAAAGATAAAGAAAGTGCATATTTAGTAAAACTACACATAAAACAAGAGTCTGATAACCTTGATATGCATCTTGAGTCCTTGGGCACAATGGAATTATCCAGTGGCTCAAGGTTGAAATCATTTCACATTCCTGTGGATAAAGGGTAGATGTGACCTATGTATGTAATGTATTTCTAAATAACAGCTTTGAAAGTATACAGGCCCTGCTTAAGTTCTCTCATCTTTTAAATATCAAATTGAGATTTTCATTCTCTACAGTCTATACAGTTAATAAAGTTAGTTTCTAATGGAATCTGCCTATTGTGATTGTACCTGACCATTCAAAGCTAGAACATGGGGTTCCTTCCCTTGGCTTGCTGTCCCAACTCTTATTGTGTTCATTCTGTCTGCCAGAGTGTCCCACAAGTGCCCTACCTTCAGCATGCATGTTGAATATGAACAAATGGTTGCAGTGCCAGAGGATGGAATTGAGGTGTAGCTCTCAGGAGGATAGTCTCCTCAGGTTAAATCTATTGAATGCCAGATGTGGGGGTACAGGCCTATAATCCCAGGCTTCGAGAGGCTGAGGCGGGATGATTACCATGAGTTCGAAGCCAGCCTGGGCTCCATAGTGAGTTCAAGACTAACCTGGACTACATAAATAAACAAATCTATCAATTCCACCCTAGTGATATTAGCTGGTTTGGTGACCTGACCCCTCCCTTACATTTCTAGTATTCTCTCTCCCTGAATGCCCTGAGCATTTCCCCCAGAGTAAAACTGTGCTACCCCAGGCTCTGGCATGATCTGTACTGTTTCTCCCCTTAGACTGATTGTTTCAAAGCTCCCAGTT
This sequence comes from Cuniculus paca, assembly GCA_004365215.1. NCBI lineage: Eukaryota > Metazoa > Chordata > Mammalia > Rodentia > Cuniculidae > Cuniculus > Cuniculus paca. The sequence goes on along the minus strand of RJWT010017034.1, from coordinate 13,030 downwards.
GCTGTGACTGCATTTCCCAGCTTTTATCCAAGGTTTCCCTCAAATGGATCTCTGAGGATACAACGAAGGGGTGGGAGCTGGATTCAAGGTGCTTATTATCTATGGACTTTTGAAACCACTTGTTTCTGCTCTGTCCTACTCTTTCATCCCCACCTTGCAGGCTATTCTCAAAGTCAAGGATGGTCACTTAGTCATTTTTGTAACTCCTGTCATTATCAGTAAAGCTTTTTTGTACTGAACTTAATGAATTATTCAGCCTGATTTTACTATCTTTAGTTAATTAAAATTTAAAATCGGAGTTTATTGGTATGTTTTATATATATATATCATTCATTATGGAGAATTTGTACCTGTACATGATATAACTTGATTTGTTTTTTCCCCATTCCCTACCTTCCCTTCAACCCCTCCACCCTCCCCACTTACAAAAGCTTTGTTTCCACTTTTTTCTTATTTTCTTGTTTTTTTCTTTTCCCTTCTTAATTAATTTTTGAGACAGGGTCTTGCTATGCAGTTCAGGCAGGCTTTTGAACTCACTTGGTAGCCCAGGCTGGCCTCGATCTTACAGTGATTCTCCTGCCTCGCTTTCCTGAGTGCTGGGATTACAGGCGTGCGCCACAGTGCCCGGCTTGGTTTATTATTTAAATTAAATAAAAAAAATTTTTTTTTGAGATAGGGTCTTGCTATGTAGTCCTGGAAACCCTGAACTTACTATGTAGCCTAGGCTGCCCTCCAACTTGTAGTGCTCCTTCTGCTCCTGGAGCTAGGCATCTTTTTTTAAAAAATGTTTTTGATTAGTATATGTTTCAATACATAGTGATTGATTGATTATTTTGACAATCGGAGGCAGCACAGAAAGAATAAAAAGAGAAAGTATGAAAGGCCTTTAATGCGGTCAAGGGAGAGCCCCTGCAATTCTAACACCAAAAAAAAAAAAGTATTTAAAAATTGTCTTTAGAGTAAAAAAGGCCATAATATTCATTCTAATGTAAATCATCCTGTGGGACTCAGGCAGCTATGAATTTAACCACAGTGTGGAAGCCCTTCCCTAAAATGGTTTATAAGAAGCCCTTTTAGAGATTATAATGGTTCATAAGAAGCCCTCTGGAACCTCTTTTCAGGGCCAATTCTGGCCATCCGATTTACTTATGGAGTCGTGTTATTTATTGCTTCAGTAGTTTGTGCCTGTTGAGCTTCACTTCTTTTTGGGAGCAGGTGAGGTGAGCAGGTGATTGAATGAGAAAGCTTTTCTGCCCTTAGATCCATCTAAGTGTTCCCCAGATTTCCACTCCTTTCAGAACACTTGTCCCACAGCATAACGAGAACGCACAGCTCTTCAGCAACTGCTCAGGACCGGACGCCCACCAACTACTGGAAGTCAGACCGCGAGCTGCCCGAGAGCGCTGAAGCTCTGTGACCCTGAGCAACATTTCGGAACTAGTGAGCTTCACGCTTAGCCGGCTACAGGCGCCCCGCGGATCTAAGAGGCGCCCCCTGCAGGGTCGAGTGAGCCACCCGGTGGGAGAGAGGAGCGTACGCCCGCGCTGATTGGCTGACAGGGCCGGCAATCGAGCCAATGGGAACGCTTCTTGTTGTTAGGCGCGCTGCCGGCTGGTGCGGGGGTCTGGGCTCACAGGCGGTTGCCTTGGAGACGCCGGGTGAGTATCCGTACGGCACCTTTGGGGGCGGATCGCGGGTGGGGGCGCTGGGCGCGGGCCAGAAGGCTGCCTGGCAAAGGTCGAATCACGTGAGGACGCTGGCGTGTTCTTCCGCCAGTGCCAGTGTGGGAAATCCAGTGCCGGTGCCAGTGTGGAAACCGAGGCCCGAAAGCCAGTAGGACGAGGCGGGGTCTGTGAGTGCCCGGCGGGCCTCCTCGCGGCGCACGTTGCGGCCTTGAGGTCCCTAAGGAGGGTTTTGGTCTAGGGGGTGGATCTCAGTGATCGCAGCGGGACCACCACCTCCATTCGGTGTGTGCTAAGTGCAAAGCCTGGCGCTATCGCTTTGCTTGCGTCCTTTCACTCACCTTCACAGCAGCCCCGCGAGGTGAGTGCCCATTATTAGTGCCATTTACGGGGTGGAAACTGAGGCTCGGGGGTGAAAGGACTTCCTTCAAGTCGTCCGGTGGGTCAGCTCGACTCCAGCTGAGAATCTTGACATGCTGCTGCACTGCCTCGCAGAAGGGTGCGCATCATGGGTAGACAGACCTCTCCTGACTCTCTCAGGTGACTGCGGAGGAAGCTACTTTCTTCTTCAGGACCTGGGTTATTATAGGTCATAATTTCGGATTCCATATAGCTAAGGTTCCTTCTGTGGGATGCATTACTGTAGTTAAAGTAGACTGTCTTTAGAAGAGTCTCCTTCTGGGACCTGAAGGGTTTTTGTAAATATATTATTATAGCATGTTTTGAGTTTAATAAACAACAATGTTTTAATTAGAATTTTTGGCCTTAGGGGACATACTCTGGCTGTGTAACGCTGGTATTGTAGTGTGGATATACCCAAAGACAGTATGTACTTAAAAGTGTGACTGTGTTCAGCTAATTTTATTTATGGATATTGAAATTTGAGTTTTGTATAAACTTCATGATCTTTTTATGTGTCACAAAATTTTTTTCTCATTAAAAATGTACAAAAGCAGTAGGGGTGTATAGTTGTAGAATCAATGAATGTCTAGTTCAGAGCTTCAGTAGTAGAGAAAACTGAGACTTGGATAGGGGCATCTATGCCAAGTCAGTCACACAGCCCAGTTTTGCCAGAACCGAATTTAGGGCTTCTGAACTGGTGGGCCAGGAAACACCACCTCTTTTTTTCCTTCTGTAGAGTGGGCCAGGAAACACCACCACTTTTTTTTTTCCTTCTGTAGACAAGAGTATCCATGGGCCCAAAGTGGTGTTCTTTATCACGTGTTCTTAGGCCACCGACACCGTACTTGTAGAGTTTGGAAACTTGTAAGCTTAAAGTGGTAAATGTGCTATTCTGAGAAAAATGCAACTGGGTTGGGAATCTGAGAGAGGAATATAGGTTGAGCACCTGTAACCTGAAAATCCAAAATCTTCCCAAATTAGAAACTCTTTGAGTGCAGGTATAACCCTGTAGTGATTGATAGATTGTGTCAACTCAAGAAGTCTCCAGTTTAAGTAACTCTGGAACATCCTCCGAGGTGGAGGACATGTCCTTACGCTCTAGGATGTTGTTCATTGTGTGAACTTGATAAGTTTAGAAGTTCAACTGAGTGATTCAGCAGGGGGCCAGTGTTCTTACTTTGTAAACATCCTCAGCCTGTGCAAGAGGAGGCAATGGAGATGGTGTGAGTGCTATCTGAGGCCTGCTTACAATATAACGGAGAAGAAGAAGCTTGAGGCTTCCCCCCCACCCTTTTTTTTTTCAGTCTTTTTGAGACAGGGCCTCACTATGCAGTTCAGGCTGGCCTTGAGCTCACTTTGTAGCCCAGGCTGGTCTCGAACTTGCAACAATTCTCTTGCCTCATCCTCCTGAGTGCTGGGATTGCAGGCATGAACCACCTTCCCTCCTTTTTTGCTTCTGCTGCTTTTGCTGTCTTCTGCTACCTTGAAGTGTAGCCCCTGTGCCACACCACCCTGCCTTGGAGCCAGCTCATTATGGACTGAAACCTCTACAAACTGTGAGCTAAATAAATCTTTCTTTCCTTAATTTTGGGTGTTTTGTCTCAGCAACTAGAGAAAAGTAACTGAGACAGATCCCAAAAGAAAAGGGCACATTATAAAACTTTTAACAATTATTAAACATACTGTGTAAAATATGAGTATAAGGCCATCTGTTAATGGTGTATCTAAGACATGAATAAATTTTGGGTCCCATTCCAAGATAGGTCACATTCCAAAATCCAAAGGAAATCTGAAATCCAATATACTTCTGGTTCCAAGCATTTGTGATAAAGTTTCCTCAGCTGTTACTGTACTTTCTCATGTTTATTTTACAGCTTTTTTAAAAGCTCCTTTTGGGGTTCCTGGTAAGTAAGTTCATGGTCACATTCCTTGAATTGCTTACATGCAGGATGATAAATGTGTAATCTTGGATGGTTACTTCTTGTTTAAGTTTTTAAAAATTTTAAATGAATTCTAGGTTTAGAGAAGAGTTGTGACACTAAGAGTTTCTTTTTGTCCCTTATCCTGTTTCCCTTGATGTTTATATTTTACATAATCATAGTACAGTTATCTGGAACAAGAAACACAACATTATACTACTGACGTGATTCGACTTTCACCAGGTTTTTCTGAGAGGCTTCTGTTTTCATTCCAGAATCCTGACCAAAATCCTGTAGAGCATTTAGTTATTTCTCCTTGGTCTCTTGTGGTCCCTAACAGTTCCTCAGTTTTTTGTTGTCTTCCCTGTTGGCCTTGTTACTTTTCAAGAATACTAATCGGTTATTGTATTTATTTTTTGTGGAGAGAGGTGCTGGGGATTGAACTCATCAGCCATTTTGCCTAACATTCCACAATTTAGCTTTGTCCGATATTTTCTCATGATTGGAGGGAAGATACATGTTTTTGGTCAGAATATCACAAATAATATCTTTGTGTCCTCAGTGCATCCTGTGGAGAAGTTCAAGATGTTAATATATCTTATTATATGTGAAGTTTACTTTGATCACTTGGTTTAGGTGGTGTCTGCTAGGTTTATGTATTAAAAAGTCACTATTTTTGCCTTTTTAGTTAATAAATTTTATGGGGGGGGATATACTTTGAGAGGACCCAAACTCTTGTTCTCCACAAATTGATGCTCACTGACTTCAGCATCCATCTGTGGATCTTTGGGTGGTCGTCTCAGTGTAATTATTCTCTTTTACTACATTTGTTAATTGAAAATCCGAAGGAAGAGCTATCTGTTCTTTTGTTTATTGAATCATCTTATATCAGTATGGGTTGTGGATATTAATTTTATTCTGTGAGCTGAAGTGCAATATTATTGTATTGCTTCTATTTCTGCATTGGCTATTTAGGATTCCCTTCACATTAGCTTCTGTATCCTATCATTGGACCCTTGCCTTTGTTTGTTTTTTTTTTTTTTGGTGATACTGGGAATTGGATGTAGGGCTTTTCACTGAACTGCATCCCCAGCTCTTAGTGAGACAGAGTCTCAGTAAATTGCCCAGGCTGGGCTTGAATTTATGGTCTTCCCACCTCAGCTTTCCAGAGTACTGGGATTACAGGCTTGTAATCCATGCCTGGCCCTTGCCATTTTTTGAACACTATCTTTGCAGAACCACCAGGTGTTCTAGATGCATTTTGTAATTTCTTAATCTCAGCCCCAGGGTCATATCTCTTTGTTTTTAGCCTTATGGTATCTACTCAAGAAACTTTTTTTTCCCCCAGTTACTTAGGTTGGTTCTTTTCTTTCTTGTGCCCTTAAGTATGTTAATGTTTGTACTCCATTTTGGGTTCCCCCTAAAATCCCAGTTGATTTTAATTGTTTATTTTTGGAGTCTGCACCATGACTGGCTCTGAGAGTCAGGGTGCGACACAGAGGTCTTAGACAAGTGTCACTTTCCACATTCCTGCCACCTGTCCCCAGTCTCCTCGTCTTTTTTTGGGGGGGGATCAAACTCACAACCTTGTGCTTGCCACAACCTTGGCACTTACGCCGTTAAGCTAAATCCCCGGCCCCCAGTCTCCTCTTCTTTTTTGCCCCTTTTCTACCTATTTTATGTAGCTCACTTTAATAGTTTCTAGGTTACCTGAATTTCTTTTGCGTACATGGACGCAGGGTTGTGTATTTCTTATATTCTCCATCTTGTATGAAGGTGGCATAGACATTCATATACATGGGACCATATTGTATTTTGTGACTGGCTTCTTTCACTTACCACAGTATTTTCCTAGTCCATCCATGTTGTTGGTAGTTTATAACTTTTTATCACTGAATAATATTCTATTGAATGAATATGCTGTTCTACATTTTATTTATTTACTCATTAATTTATGGACTTTTGGTTTTTTTCACATTTTGGTGGTTATGAATACTGCTATTATGAACATTCCCTCAATAATTTTACCACCGCATATTACTTTATTGTGTAGATATTCCCTAGTTTATTCATCCACTCTTCTATCTATGGCCATTTAAGTTGTTTCCAATATCTTGCACTTCCAAACAATGCTGTACAATGAATAACCCTGTGCACATGTAGTTTCATATTGGTGGAGATAACATTTTCAGAGTAGATTCCTATAAGTGTAATTGCTGGCCTGAAATCTAAGTGCAGATATAATTTTCTCAAGTATTGTCACATTCCCCTCCAGATTGGTTATATCAGTTTGGATTTGTGTGAGAATAGTGCCTGGTTTCCATAACCTTATCAACAGAATGTGCTGTTTTGCTTTAACTGTGGCCATTGTGATTCCTAAGGAATGGAGGAGACTGAATGCTGTTGTAATATGCATTTCTATAATTATGACTTAGTTTGAATGTTTTGTCATATGTCTGAGAGACCACTGTGTATTGTTTTGTGAATTGTGTGTCCATATCTTTTCTCCATCTTTCCAGCAGGTTTTTGTTCTCTTTCTTAGCTCTTTTTTTTTTTTGAAATTATGGTAAAATACATAAACAATTTACCATTTTAATCATTTTTAAGTATATTGTTCTGTGCCAGTAAGTATACCCACATTGTTATGCATCACCACCATTTATATCCAGAACTTTTTTTTATTCTTTCAGATAGAAACTCTGTACCCATGAAACATTAAATCATTTGCTCGCCCCTCCCAGTCCCTGGCAAGCACCATTCTACTTTTTGTTTCTATGAATTTGATTTCTTTAGCTACTTCATACAGGTAGAATCATGTAGTATTTGTTATTTTGTTACTGGCTTATTTCACTTAGCATAATGTCTTTAAAATTCTCTGTCAAAATTACCTTCCTTCTTAGGCTGAATGATATTCTGTGGTGTATATATACAATACCACATTTTGTTTATTCGTTAACTTGCTGATGGATACCTGGTTGCTTCTTATTTTTGGCTATTATGAATAATACTTTGCCTCTCAATTTTTAAGAGCTGTTTATGTCTTATAGACATTAGTCCCTTCCCTGTGATATACATTGCAAATGAAGTAATATGTAGTGGTAAAAATTAATGAGGGAGCATTCAATATTCATAATCACCAAAATGTGGAAAAGTCTAGTTTGTCATTTGTCTTTTGACTTTTTTTCTGATTTTTTTTTGTTGTGGAAAAAATTTTAAGGTTTTTTTAAATTTTCATTTTGTTTTTATTTTTGAAACAGGATCTTGTTACGTGGTTCAGGCTGGCCTTGAACTCACTGTGTAGCCTAGGCTGACCTCAGAGTCACAGCGATCCCCCTGCCTTTGCCTCTCGAGTGCTGGGATAACAAGCATATGCCACTATGCCCGGCCAAATTTTAAGTTTTTAAGTAGTTAAATTAATACTGTTGTTTCTTTTATTGCTTTTGGATTTTAAATGATAGTTAGAAAGTTTTCCCTTATACTAAGAGTAAAGAGCAATTTTTTTCATCACTAAGGCATAATACCTGCCATCCTCAACTTAAAAGAGGAGTTTCTTTTTTATTTTTGGCTGACTTTTTCAGTCCATGGTTGGCTGGCCCCAAAGGAGAAACTGCATGGTGGAAGGGGCTGGCAGGAGGATAGCTGCTCCTTCCATGGTGGCCAGGAAGCAGAAGAGCAGGAAGGAGCCTGGGGTGGAGCTATACCCTGCTGGTCTAAGCTCCCAGTGACCCGCCTCTAACTAGGCCCGGCACATTCAGTTTTTGCACCTCCATGATCCAGTCACCTTCCAGGAGTCCTGCCTCTTGAGTGTATGATTGTTTTGGGGGTCATTTTTATCTAAACTACAATAGTGGTAATGCGGGCTTTTAAAAAAAAATTAGATTTTGTAATTTATTCTTATATATTATGTGAGGTGTGGGTCTAATTTTTTTCCAGTGCTTATCAGTTTGCAATGCTTATCAGTCTAATTTTTTCCCAGTGCTCCTGGCAACACTTACTACACTGTTCATATTGATCCTGCTGGTTTGAGATACTACCTTTGCTGTATATATATTTTTTTTTTTGCAGCACCGGGGATTGAACTCAGGACCTCGTGCTTGCCAGGCAGGTGCTTAGGCCACTGAGCTAGATCCCCCGGCCCTTTGCTGTTTTTTTAATTTACAAGTTGTCGTAGTGTTTTTCTGTTTCTTTTTTTTTTTTTTTTTTTTTTGCGGCACCGGGGATTGAACTCATGACCTTGCGCTTGCCGGGCAGGCGCTTAGACCGCTGAGCTAGATCCCCAGCCCTGTGTTTTTCTGTTTCTATAACAAAATACATGAGGATGAATACTTTATAAAAATAATTTTAGAGCTGGGCATGGTGGTGCTTGCCTGTAATCCCAGCACTTGGGAGGCTGAGGCAGGAGGATCGTTGCGAGTTCGAGACCAGTGTGGGTTACAAAGTGAGCTCAAGGCCAACCTGAATGGCATAGGGAAACCCTATCTCAAAAAGACAAAAACAAACAAACAAACCCAAAATTTTATTTGGCTTGTGGTCTTGGAAGCAGAAAGTCTAAGACTGGGTGGCCCCATCTGTTTGGTTTATTGTGAGGCTCCTATGGTGGATTGTATCACAGTGGCAGAAGCTGTGCAGAAGAGATCAAATGGTGAAACAGAAGGGCAGGAGAGATTGAAGGGCCAGCCTTGCTCTTTTTATAAAAGCCTGCTCTCTCAGGAACTGAGCAGTATCAGACAAGAACTGCATTATCTCTTCTGTGGGCAGCACCCCCACTGACCTGACCACCTTCCACTCTGCCCTACCTTTAAAAGGTTCTGGCGTCTCCCAACATCTGCATGCTGAGGCCTCATGTCCTAGTGTAACAGAAAATGCCCCGCTCCCAGCCAGTATACTTCAGTTTCTTATTTACCCAGGTAATAGTTCCTGTTCCAGTTCCAGTTGTTCCAGTCTCTTAGAAACAGCTGCTTGCTGTGATGCATCGCTGGTCACTATGATGCACATTGTGTAAACCAATCCCCAGTTGACGAGCCATTCTCTCTCTGTACTTCCTGCTTGCTTATCTCATGTAAGCCCTAGACCACCAGAGATCAGGACCTGCTACTCTGGGAATGATCCCACCCACAGCCCATTGACATAAATAAATTTACTCCAAATCCTGGCTGTCGTTTTGGTGTTTCGACTTGCAATGCACGAGCACATGGCCTTTTGGGGGATATATTCAAACAATTCAGACCATAGCACATAGGTACTTAAATCTAATTCCTGTCTTTATGTACACGTTATTGTTTCTTGGGCTTTGGGCTAAGATCAAATTTAGTGTCTTTATGTACACATGTATCACTGCCAGAACATTTCTCTATTAAGTCTTTCTATAGTATGCTTCATATCTGGAGGGCTTATTCCTCTACCCTCTCACAGTTTTCATTTTTATTATTTTCCTATATAGTCTTACTTTTTGTTTTTCTACCTGACTTTAGTGTTACTTTGTCTATTATCTTGGTTTTTTTTTTTTTTTTTTTTTGAGACAGTCTCACAATGTAGCCCAGGCTGGCCTCCAACTCACAGTGATCCTCCTGCCTCAGCCTCCTGAGTGCTGGGATTACAGGCGTGCATCTTGTTGGTATTTTTATTAGGATTCCATCAGGTTTACAAGTTAACTGGGGGGCATTGATATCTTTATATTGTTGAGTTCTTCCCAGAAGAACCAAATCAAATTCAGTGGTTAGGTTCAATGTTGACCTTACAGAGAAATTTAATTCAGTGTTTGTCCAATTCGGTTTGCTGCCAGAATCGTGGAAAGAATTAAGTTCAGAACTAAGTGCCACTGCCCTCTGGTTGGATTCCTTATTATTGTGTAGGCTGAAACTCCTAGTGTGGTGGTGGGTAGCAGCAGAGTTAGTGCTAATCCTTGCTGTGTTCCAAACATTGAGCTAAATGGGCTGTAGTGTTTCTCCATTATATATGATTTTGTCTTTATGACTAAGGCTTACATATTTTACCATGGTAAAGAAGTATTTAATTCTTAGTTTCTTGAATAGGTGTTGAATTTCCTCTAAGACCCTCTCTTCTGTGAAGATAATTGTATGATTTTTTTCTTACTTAGATGATTTCATTGTTATATTTCTTTAGATTTCGCCAATTTAGTTGTATTTTCTTTTACTCAGCAGTTGTTTAATAAGGAGATTTAAAAATTTTTTAGACAGATTTTCTGTCATTTTTGGCTAGTGTTAGTAAATTCTGGTTATAGTGTTATAAAGTATCAGAGCATTTTAAATATTTTTATTTTGGGGAAGGTTTTTATTGTGATCTAATATGTAATATTTTTTTCTGTGCATGTGTGATGAATATTGGAGAATATGTACTGTTATGAGTGTGTAGAATTTGGTACACATTCATAAGACCTCTCCTATTCATTATGTATTTAGGTTGTCTGTTGCTTTACTTTTTTTTTTCGTTTGATCTGTCTTGTACTGAGAGTGGTGTGAAAGTTCTCATTATTGTGTTTCTTTCTGGGTGTCTTTATATCTTCTGTGGAATTTGCTTCTTAAAGTTGGTTCCCATGTTGTTTGGTTCATATTCTTGAGTGTTGTATCATCGTTGTGAATTGAGTCTTTTGTCACATTTGATACTTTGGGCTTGAATTCTGTTTTGGCTGGTGTTCGGACTGCTACCCAGCAGTATTTTTTTTCCCATTGCATTTGTTATTAGTACATGTTTGCATTTCATAACGATTACATTCATCATGGGGAGTTCATACATGAACCTAACATATCCTGCAGTATTTTTATTTTTAATTTTTTTTCGATCTTTTTTAGATAAGGTTTCACCGTGCAGTTCAGGCTGGCCTTGAGCTCACTTTGTAGCCCAGGCTGGTCTAAACTTGCCCTGAGGTATTATTAAAAATGGTTATTTTTATTAAGTTTTTTTATATTAAACTTATTTGGCCTTTTTTTGGAGTGTACAGTTCTGTGACTTTTGACACACATATAAATTTGTGTAGCCACTACTACAATCAAGATACAGAACGGGCCTGTTGCCTTGCAGAATGCCGTATGCCACCTCTTCATAGACAGCGTCCCTTATTCTTGGCTGCCATCAGATAGCTTTGTCTAGTGAAGAGTGTGATGTCAGTGGAATCATATGGCACGTGATGTTTTGAGGCACAATCTTTTGAGAGTAGTGTCTTTCATATGGCATAATGCTTTTGAGATTTCATCCAAGTTACATGTATCAATTGTTTGTTCCTTTTACTTGACATTGAGGTTTTATTATCTTTTCTCCTGACTGAGCGGGATTTGGGTTGTTTCCAGGTCTTGGTGATTTTAGTAGAGCTGCTTTAAGGTTCTGTGTGAATGTTTCTCTAGGGTGGATAGCTGGGGATCGCTGTATCATGTGCTAAAGGCGTGTTTGACTTTATGAGGAGCTGTTTTTCAGCCTGATTGAACCATTATGCTTTCCTGACAGCAATGTTATCAGAGTTCTAGTTGCTCTATGCTCACCAAAACTTGGCATTGTCAGTTTAAAAAAAAAAATTGGTTAGCTGGGCACAGAAGGACAAATAGTCTATGTTCTCATTCATACGTGGAAGCTAAATAAGTTGATTTTGTAGAAGTAGAGAGTAGAATAGTGGACATTAGGGCTAGGAAGGGCAGAAGGAAGAGGGAAAGAGGGAGACTGGATAACAAGTATTAAAATACTTGCACTTTGGATAACAAATACTAAAATATAATTAGGAGAAATAAATTCTAATGTTCTTCTTTACAGTAGTGTGACTGTAGTTCATATCACCACCATTCTGCCTCCAGAACTGTCTTTATCTTGCAAAACTGAAACTTTGTCCCCATTAAATACTAACTCCCTCCCCACAGCCCCTTGTAACCATTCTACTTTTTGTCTCTATGAATTTGCCTGATCTAGGTTCCTCGTATAAATGGACTCATATACTATTTGTCCTTTTGTGTCTGATGTATTTTACTTAGCATGTTTTCAAGGTTTATGCATTTCGTAGCAGGTGTCAGAACTTCATTCCTTTTTTTTTTTATTTAAGTTTTTTGAGACAGGACTTCACTATGCAATTCAGGCTGACCTTGAAGGATTCTCCTGCCTCAGCCTCCCTAGGAGTGCACCAGCACACCTGGCTATTCATTCCTTTTTTTTTTTTTTTTGGTTCCAGGGATTGAACTCATGGCCTTGTGCATGCCATGCAGGTGCTTGTGCTGCTGAGCTGAAGCCCCAGCCTTCATTCCTTTTTAAGATCAAATAATATTGTATTGTTTGTATATGTCTCATTTTGTTTATCCATTCATTTGTTGATGGACACCTGAGTTACTTTCACATTTTGTCCATTGTGTATAATGCTGCTTTGAACTTGGATGGGAATGCCAATGTTTAAGTTTCTGCTTTCATTTCTTTTGCTGGGTCATACGGTTAATTTTTGAGGAGCCCCCATACTATTTTCTATAGCATGTTCACCATTTTACATTCTCACTAGCAACACATGGGGGCTCCGATTTCTCCATATCCTCACAAACACTTGTTGGTTTCTGGTTTTGTTTTGATGATAGACTGGAGGTAGGCTTTTAATACTGCTTTTATCTTTATTTATTATTATTATTATTATTATTATTATTTTGTCTCTTTGAGACAGGGTTTCACTATCCAGTTCAGGTTGGCCTTGAACTCATTTTGTAGCCCAGGCTGGCCTTGAACTCACAGTGATTCTTCTGTCTCAGCCTCCCAAGTGCTGCAATTGTAGGCTGTACCACCATGCCCTGCACGCTCTTTTGTAAGTTTTGAGACATCATCTCACTAAATCACTAAGTTTCTCAGGTAGGATTTGAAGTTGTGATCCTTCTGTCTGAGCCTTCCAAGTGCTGGTAGGAAAGAAAGAAGTGTTAAAGACTGATTGCTTCTTAGTGCTTACACTGGGAACCAAATTTCATTTCAAAGTTTTGGAGGGCACAAACTATATTCAAGCCATAACCCTGCCCAATTATCTGCCTTTCTTTTCCCCTCCCCTCTCCTCCCCTCCCC
>RJWT010017033.1:0-19541 GCA_004365215.1 Cuniculus paca | reverse complement strand
CACTTATTTGACTAAGTCTTGACTTTTCAAACTAAAGGAACTGCCCCACCCAAGAAAACCTTCTACTCATCCTTCTTTGCATTACTAGGGCTTAAACTCAAGTCCTTCACCCTGAGAAGCGTATTTTTCTTTCTCTTACCTTTTCTTTCTTTTAATAAACAGGTGCTCTCTAACTTGCCAATTTGCCCAGATGGACTTGAACTTGAGATCCGCCTGCCTCAGCCTTCAAAGTGCTGAGATTACAGGTGTGAATCACTACGCCTGCTTCTATTCTTTTTCTTTATAGACCTCACTTTCATTCTGTTGCTTCCTCCTGTTGGTTTGTATTTTTCAAGTCATACAGAATAAAAGGCAATCTGCTCACACAACTACAGAGGGCACTACACTTCTCCTTGTCTCTCTTGGAGTGCTACCCCTTGCAGAAATATGTAAAACTCACCTGTGAGACAGGTATGACAGTCCACGGGGCCTGGTCTGAATCTTTGTCCCTAGTGCCACAAAACCGCTGGACCACAGTCTGATGATTTAATCTGTCACTGTGAAGGAATGACCTCGTTCTGTGACTTTATAATATGCCAGTGCCGACAGAATGAGGATTAGCGCATTTGGCAGGGGCTATAATGTACAGCACGGACAGTTACAGGGCAGGATACGTGCAGGGACTTTGATAATGATTTGTGAGTGTTTCAGCAATGGTGGTATTTTCACAGCTTTATAAATTACTTTATTCCTCTTGCATAAAAGCATTAATGATGTGAAGAGGTCAGTTACATATTCAGTTATACTTTATTGCATTTTAGGGGAAAACTACATATTACAATTGAATTTGCAAAGTTGGGTATTTTCAAAGGTCACGGGTTGTGTGCCTCACACATGTAAAGGCACTGATGCTTTATTAGCTGTCTGAAAAATAACTTTTGGCCTATTATCCACTTTTTATTTAGTCCCCAGACTTCACAGCTAATCTGCCTCACTTCCTCTTGCTGCAGATGTGGCCTGTGGAGAGAGGCAGCCAAGAAGAATGCTGAAGGAATATAATTTCAGCCACAAGATGCAATTTCAACACGAGCCAGAGTGAGAGAGCAGCGAGCAGGAACAACCCGCATGAGAAAACATACTCATCATGTCGCGAGTGGCAGGAAGGGAGCAGCTATGCTCTGAGCTGGCAAAAATCGTCCAGTCCTCCAGTGCTGTCCCATGTAGAAAGGTTGGGCTGACTTTTCCTGAGTGCTGCCACGCGCCATGTACTAACCCCCATAGCAGATGACTTGGTGTTGATACACACCTGTCCTTCTGGGGGGAGTCTTTTTGAGACAGGGTCTCCCTATGCCATTCAGGCTGGCTCTGAGCTCACTTTGTAGCCCAGGCTGATCCGAACTTGCAATGATCACCTGCCTCAGCCTCCCGAGTGCTGGGATTACAGGTGACCTCCTTTTAGTATATTATGGCATTGTCTTCCTATCATTAGTCAGAAAATTGCAACTCAGAGCATAAGTACCAGCTAGTAAATAATGATGACAGGATGCCCAGGCCTTTAATTATCTGTGAAAATGATGATTGTGATGGTGAAGAGGAGAAGGAATATTTATTGTGCACCTTCTATATACATATGTAATATTAAATTGGAAGAAAACAACGTCAAGGTAGTCATTATCATCCCTAGTTTAAAGATAAGAGAATGGACTGACCCCTGCTCAAACTGCAAATTGTTAAGAGTACAATGAATCTGATCAGTGTCCACTTCCCAGGCGCCCCTTGGAGACAGATATCTCCAGGGTCACAGCATTGCCCCGCTAAATGGGTCTGGTCACTCAGGATGCTCGCGAATACACATTCCTGTGACTCAGCACAAGGTTTTATTGTGTGCACAGAAACCACAAGCCCGGACAGAAAAGGCTTCCACTCGGCCTTGCATGCAGCTCATTTGCCCTTACTCCCTGTCAGTCCAGAGGGAAAAGAAGAATGCTTACAGGTGGACTCTGAATTTTCTAGAGAAGCGTGCTCAGGGTGTCACTAAAAGGGCCCTGCAGCGAAACCTAGTTCCTCCCCTGCCTCTTCTCCATCACACCAAAGGGCAGCTCTGGCAGGCTCTAGTCCAGCCAGGTTCGCTCCATTGGGAGTGCTGATCCTATTCCCTTTCTCTTTTAAATGCTGAGATGCTGCTCAGTGCTCAGGGCTTGGTGCTCAGGGCTCAGATTGGGGAGGCCTCCCTGGGCTCCCTCGGGATGAGGCTCTTCCTTCAGGCTTTGCTGCCTTTGATTACAGCACTTACTCGTCTACTGGTTCCCTGCCACCGTCAGGGCTCCCACGCCTTCCTAGTACAGTCAAGAGAGGCCAGTCTTGATGCCAAGGCTGGCCCTTGTGGATATGTCCCAAAGCTCCAAAATGCTCTCCCACTCTGTCACAGTTAAGCTTAATTGTCAACTTGATTGGCTTGCAAGCTACCCAGAGGATTACTGAAGCATGCTCTGGGTATATCTGGAGGCTATATCTGGTCCCTCCACTGTTCCTCCCTGGCACTGTTCCCTGCTCTGCTTCCGGCCACTGTGAACCGAATAGTATTGCTCTACCGCACCTGTCTGCCATGTTTCTGCCTTGGAGCCAGTAAACCATGGATTGAATCCTCTGAAACCGTGAGTCAAACCAAGTTCTCCTTAAATTGTGGGTGCTGGGTAACTTGTCCCAGCAATGAGACAACTGACCGATATATGGTCCCTAGTATTCTAAGACTTTAATTTAGTCATTAAACTCTTCTACATTGATTGCCTTTCAGCCCTTAGACAAAGGTCATTGTATACAAATTTGCTTCTACTCAATCATAAATCCTCTGAGCACAAAATCAAGCATTTCTCATTTCTTTCCTCACCAGTATCTAGCACGGCATTTGGTATATAATTGTATCCACTAAAAGTCAAAAACTGTGGAGCAAAATTTAGAAAAAACTTACTCTCTCTATGTTGAAGCAAATATGTCCATCCTATCCCAAGAAGGAAGAATGTTCAAGAAACCATTTCAACATGAGTTAATCAAATTTTAATTTATGGTTAATATGGTTCTTTCTAAATAAGTCAAATCATCATCTCGTTTTTTTTTAATCGAGCAGGACACAGTTATTACCAGCTTCCTGAAACCTAAGAAGAGGCAACCCTCCTAAAAAGAATATATATGCATGCATAATTTTAAAAATATACCTTCTACTTTTGCTCATCCTTCCCTTTCTCCTTCTCCTTCCAGCTCCCTCCCACCAAGAAACTTGACACACTACCAAGCAATCTGTGTACTTTGAAGTCACTTGAAAAAAAGCAAGACTTCTATATTTATTTGGGGATCTACAGACTATAAAAGGCTCTTTATTTTGACGGCTAGCAAGGCACTGGCCATATTTATAATGCATGATTGCTATTTTCTGCAGGTGTTCTTTTTTTCCATTTAGAGTAACAGACTCAAGAATCCCAGTGTCTTCTCTTTGTATTATCCAGAGCACCAAGTAGAGTGAGCATAAAGACAATAGATGTGCAGCTCCATTCACATATTTTAAATGTCTCTGTGATACATCTTTTCAATGTGCATAATTATAAGATACATGGAGATAATTTAATTATTAAAAGATATAAATATATCTTCATATAAATATATCTTCAGTCATCCTTCTTTTGTTGTTGTACAGTTAGGTAGTTTCTCTTAGGTTTTTCTTGTTTAATAACTAGAGAAGTTTCTGAGCATGATAAAAGTTTTATATACCCATATATTTCTATTTCTTCCAATAAGAGCTCATTAAAAAGTACAAAACATCAGGACCAAAGTAAGACAAAATTTCCTTCATTGACCTGCAGCACTCCATGGGATAATGGAAACCTAAAATTAAAACTCACATCTGTTGTTGTTCTACTGGAGGACTGAATTCAGGGTCTTCCCATCAAACTCTGTCTCCAGGCCTGGTTTCATTTTTTAAAGTACTGAGACAGTGTCGCACTAAGTCCCTAAACCACATAGGCTGGGATTAGACTTGCTCTTCTCCCACCTCCACCTCTCCAAGTGCTGGGATTACAGGTGCATACCTCGGCACCCAGTTCTACACCTCACGGAACATTAGGGGCGGAGCTAACGGTGCCTGGACAGGACGCACGGTGACCAAGGCCTCAGTGGGACACGCGGGGGCGGGCTGTTCTAGCGTGTATTGCTGGGCTGAGTGCACACACACGGACATACACACAGGTGCACGTATGCATTTATTTGTTTGAAAAGATAATCAAGAAACAGCAAATAGTTGCTAGTTTTGAGGGGAAAATGTTTTTAAAGACTTTTTTTTACAGCTATCTATTCCTATTCTGTTTAATGTTCTATGTAGAGGTGACTTATTTTTAGTTACTAAAAATGTCAGCAAAATTTATTTTATATATAAATATATATAAACAAAAACCAAGTGATGTTTAAAATAACTAAGTTAGGGCTTATTTTAGGCTTTGATCAATAGATAAATATATGAATACAGAGAATTTACTTTGATTTTGTTCCATCAGTGTATTTCTCAGAGTACAGACCAGTGTATGAACACTATTCCTGTCCTTTCCAGGTGACATTGCGGCTATTTCCACTCATTTGCAGAACATCCGTTTGAAGTGCACAGAGGCCATTTGAGGTGGTCTTGGTGGTTTGCTCCAAGCTTTTGTGTCACTGGTTTCCCAGGAATCACAGGGACCAGTACCACTTCCGCAGAGTACCATGGAGCCATTTCACACAGTACTTTAATTGTGTAGGCATTCACTGCATCAGCTTACATTCATTTTACAGTCACCTGCCATTGGCAAATGCATGAAGGAAAGCCTGACGCTGAACCCATCACCAGGTCAGGGAGGGCTCCTGGCCAAGTACCTTTAGAGAGAATTTATAACCCACTGAGTTTGTTTTGACCCACAACGCAAAAAGTCAGCTTTAAGGGATGCAAACCAGTAGTTCTAGTACTCTAGGAGGGAGGCAGGAGGATGGCAAATTCATTCCCCACCTGGGCAACTGAATAGCTTAGCAAGAATCTGTCTCAAAGTTTAAAAACTTTGAAAAAGGCCGAGAATGTAACTGTGTTTAATTCCCACTACAGCACAAAAAAGAAAGCAATAGGAAGACAGGTGCTGAAGCGAAGACATGTAGTTGGGGTTTTAATGAAGAAATAATCTTGAGAAATACTTGCCCTCTGGGCATCTTATCTGTGCTCCAGGCCTGAAAAACATGAGAATTTTCTTCTGGTTTTAATCCGAAGAATGTAGCATATTGCCTCTTACCCTTTTTCAAACTGAAGGCCTGGCCCACATATAAAGTGGAAAGAGGGAGAGGCAGTTGGGACATTTGTGATTTGGTAACAGTTTATTTCTTTGAAAAATACACTGATACCTGATACAATCATGGCAATGTATTAATATTTTTAATCTCCTTCACCTTAAATTTGCTAATAGTGCTTCAGGTATTTTAACTTTGGAGATCTCTTAGGTAACTGGCTCTCAGTACCTAAAATTTGGAGCTTTGAGACAAAATGTATAGTATTACACACCATCAGTCCCCTCTCTTTTAACAATATGAATCATAGCCACTACTTAGAGATACTGGGACATTAAAATTGCAGAATTAATGGGAAGTGCATAAAGAGTAGGTAGTAAAAATTGGTATTTCCTGCAAAAAACACAACAATAATTGTCTTTTAATTGTGTAATCTGAGATTTGACAGATTCTGGGGAAAAAAGACATCTGTGGAACAAACTACAAACAATTGAAAGAATCTTAAGTTATCACAACTCTCTTTGTGTATCTGTAGTTGTAATTGTTTCCTAACATACTGCAGATTTCTCCATTCACGATGCGCTCTAGAACGCAGCCTTCACATGTGAAAGGTAGGTAGGAAGGAGGAGAATTCAGACCTAGAAAGTTGCTATAAAGATAAATAAATAAAATTAGGAAATAATTAACTGAAATATAAAAAATTCATTCATTCCATAAAATAAGTACTGGTACAAATTAGAATTCAGTTTTTACTGATATCATCATTGGCACTAAAATCAGCCTCTGGAACAGTATAAGCTAATTCAAAATTTCTTTTTCTTTGTTTTGCCAACAGATCTTTTTCCTTCCTTTCATTTTTGTTGTGCTTTGCATTGCAGCTGTCTGGCTGCATGTCCCCAGCTACTGTGTGGCAAGGACCCAGGGCATTCCAGGCGCCCTGCTGAATCCTAACCCTTTCAGTACTGTCATTTGTGACTTCTCAGGCATGTGACTCATCTGGATTCCACATTCGGGACACCCAAGTCTCTTCCCATTTCTCTCGCTGAGTTCAAAACTTAGATACTTAGAATTCTTTGTGTTTTCCTGGTCTGAATGACCCTTGCTTATAAGATTTTGTACCAGACAATGAAACTGTAGGCCATTTGCATATCTAACACAGAAAATCTATCACAGGACTTTCACGACTGAAAGCCACGGAACACACAGGCTAGGAGCCCATTCGATATCACAGGTGAGATTCTATCTCAGCTAATGTGATATTAAATCAACTACAAAGCATGCTTTGTTCCAGTGTTGAAACTGCACATTCAAGGTCTAATTATACTTTAGAGGTATAATCACAGAAATATTTTTGTCTGATATTAGATGATACAAACATAAAATATCATAATTACATCATCAGCAGGCCCCTAGGAGCCTACATACCGTTTATAGCTTAGGAGCCTGAGAAGTACAAAAGTGTCTCCAAGTTAACTGTCAATGTGCAGTCAGTTCGCACACTAGGAGCTAACTCTACATCTGCTCACTTTGCTGTGACCACAGAGAAGAGGCGCACAGTTGCCTCAGAGTCCAGACCCGCCTAGATCAGAGGAGCTGAGTGCTGCTTTCCAAAAGCAGACTTCTCTGTGCTTCACCTTATCTTCTGCTCTACAGATTAATTACTGTGCTTTGTTCTGCTCCATGCTTGATTTAGATTCCACTAGTGATTCAGCTAAACTCTAGAAAAAACTTAGTCACCCGCCTATTTCCCAAAGAGGAACAGTGACATGGCACAGTTCTGAAACTGACCTAGAGATTACCTGATACTAGAGACTAACGAAACCATGTTGAGACAATGTCCTTCTTTTATTTTCCTTGTAGATTTTTTTGTTTTTTTTTTTTGAGGAAGGGTCTTCTATGTAGTTCAGACTGGCCTTGAACTCAAGGCAATTCTCCTGTTTCAGCCTCTCGAATGCTGGGATTACAGGTGCATACCATTAGGCTTGACTCCTTTGTAGAAATTTTACTGACATTTGGCCATGGATAATGTACGATAAAGAATAGAAGATGAGTTTAGGAGGAGGTAGTGAGGACGTTAGAAAAGATGGCTGTAAGTTTGCACGCACCCAACGCAGCTCATCAAAAGAATAAATCTGGGTTTGAATGCAAAGCTCTAAGCCAAAAGTAAGAGTACATCCTGAAGCAGGCCTTTTCCATATGTCCCTGAAGAATCTATAACAGATGACCAAGTTGGATTTTGGGGTCTTGGCCAATTCCCTCAGCTTCTCCCTGATTTAGATAAGACGAAAGGATCCTAACATAGCACCACTCACTCCGAGTCCTGAATAAACACATGGAGTTCTGTGATGTCAGTGCCAAGGTCCAGACAGACTGAGACCATGCTGCGACATGTTTTGGAACAACAATTCCAAGACTCTGCCCTAAACAAATAGCAGGGTTGAGATTCACACTGCTCCCATGGCCTTTCAAAAGAGCAAGAAACTCGTGTGACATGACTTCACATCTACGTTCTATAGTTCAAGGGAAATAGCTTTCCTCAGCCATAAAGATAAACCTGTGGTCCAGGATAACCCATGGAGAGCACCTCCTACCTCTAGCCACAGGAATATAGCCAGAGGCCAGCCCGTCACCCACACTGGGGCAAGGCAAGCCCCAACATGGTTAAGGATTGGTACGGAAACAGGAAAAACCTCTGCTTGATATCCTGGAACCCGGGGAGGTGGGGCAGCCTCAACAACAAAGGTAGAAAATGTGTCTAACAATGGAGCCAACATTACGTGAAACAGAATTCCAGGACTGATTGAGGGAAGGAATTCTAATAATATTACTGAGCTCCTGGACCCTGCGATGCCTAAGGATAGCCCATTCGTGGAACTCCACCTTACAGGATGCCAAACTGTTTCCCTTTGATCTGATCCAGATCGAGTCGTACTTCCGTTACTTGTAACTCAAATTCTTGACTAGTGTTCAATGGTATTTTTGAAACGGCATGTTGTAAAAATCACATAAAAACAAAAACTGCAGGCTATTTGCATAAAGGGTCAATCATTCAAACCACCTCTTGGTCATTTATCACCTCTTAAATTCATATACATAGAAAATTAATGCCCTATTTGGGAAATAGCATGGAGTTCTTGCAGGGGGTCTTCTAATTAAATTATTATGCAGTTTAATTAAAATACCAGAAACATATTGACTTATTAAGAAGTCAATACACATCCTAGTAGCGTTTGTGGCATTGGACTGATTTTCTGGGTAGCACTCCTTTTAAGCAGACACTTGTAGGGTGGAACGACCGTTGAGACTGTCACTTACCAGCGACCTCCCCCAATTGTGAGTAGACACCACAGCTTCCAGAACATTTGGCTCTTGATTCGAGTAATACTTCATCTACATACAGAGATGGAGAGTTTGTTCCACAGAGAAAGAAAATTTTCCTACCTACCCAACTGGTATGTCTGTCTAGAACAACGACAGAAGGTTAAGCCAGTGTAGAGGCTGCTGAGAAGCATCTTACTGTAGGGAAAGGTTGTGGGGAGATGTGGAAGAGCTCTCTTAAGGCGGCCGATGAAACTGGAATGTGCAGGATGAAAGCACCATGCCGCTGCTATATTAGCAGAGGAAACGAAGAGCTTATCTAGACGGAGGGCTATTTAGAATCAGTAGTTCAATTTATTTGAAAAATACATCAGAATTATATTTTCTCTTGAAATTTACTTGAACCATCTTGTGCATCAAGGCATGATCTAATCACTCCAACAATTAATTCAACCCAAATTCCCATATATGGTGGATTGAGGAAGAAGGACGTTTGTGTCCAAAATTGAAAACAAAACAAAAAAAAAGTAGATGGCACAAGTGCCTGCCTGGCAAGTGCAAGGTCCTGAGTTCAATTCCTGGTACCAAAAAAACAAAAATAGAGAATTTATAAGGATGATAATTTTATCATGTCTACAGTCTCAGGTAACATTTTTGAACATGTTTTAGAAATTTTGTGGCTAGCAGAAAGTAAAACATTGCCAAATGCAATCTTGATTCTGTAGCTGGACGTTTTATTTTATAACCATAGTTTGTCATACTGCATTCTCTACTCAGAAATTCTTTGAGATGAGAAGCCACTGTTGAAATTAGTTTGCCACTAAATGGGAGCCCTCAATCAAAATTGTTTATTTATTTATATTTTTGGGGGGTACTGGCAATCAAACTCAGGACATTATACTTGTCAGGCAGATACTTATACAGCTGAGCTGTATCCCCAATACAACTTATTTTTTTTATTTATTTAAGAGAAAAAAAGACATGGAAAAGAAAAACAAAAAGCAAAATAGACAAACAACAACAACAAATCCAAAGCAATAACAATATAGGTTTACAAAACAAGATGATAGGAATGTAACAGTGGTTGTACTATTACATATTACTGTCAAAAAGGTTGCTTAGATTACCAAATATAGACATGCAAAATTGATCTAATAATATGAGTATTAACTGTTCTTTTCTAAGAGCTAATACAATTAGTAGTATAATCATCTTAGCTATCATATATATATATACAAATTTATGTCTTTTTCCTTTTCTCTTCCTTCTTTCCTCCTTTCCCCTATCCCAGTTACTTTTCCTCTTTGAGTAGTTTCTTACCCTTGTACAATAATTACTGTAGATTTTGGATTGTATTTCCTTTTTCAGTTTTTTACACTAGGGAGACAATACAGTATTTGCACATGTGAGATTGATTTATTTCACTTATGAGTATGGTCTCAAGTCACATCCATTTACTTATAAAAGCCTTGATGCAATCTTTCATTATAGCTGAGTAGTACTTCATTGTATAAAAATGCCACATCTTTTTTATCCATTCCTCAATTGATGGGCACTTGTGTTGTTTCCAAGATTTGGCTATTACAAATTGTGCTGCTATAAACATGGGTGCACAAATATCACTATGGTATGATGTTTTCAATTCTTCTGGGAAAATGTCCAGAAGCAGGATAGCTGGGTCAAATGGAATCTCTAATCTTAACGTTTTGAGCAATCTCCACACTGATTTCCACAGTGGTTGCACCAGTCTACACTCCTACCAGCACTGGAGAAGGGTTCCTTTTTCCACACAGCCCCTCCAGCATTTGTTATTGGTTGATTTTTTGATCTTGCTCATTCTTTCTGGAATGAGTTGGAATCTCAGTGTTATTTTAATTTGCATTTCTTGAATGACCATTGATGTTGAACATTTTTTCATATATTTATTTGCCATTTGTATTTCTTCCTCTGAGAAGTGTGTGTTTCAGATGCCCATTTTTGGACTGAGTCTGAATTTGGGGGGCCTGATTTTTAAAAATTCTTTATATGTTCTAGATAGAAGGCCTTTGTCTGAGGGAGAGTTGGCCAGGATTTTTTCCCAATTTGTGGGTTTTCCTTTCACTCTGTTGGTGATTTCTTTTGACATGCAAAAACTTTTTAATAAGATGAGATCCCAGTTACTGATTCTGGGAAGTATTTCCCATGCAGTTTGATTTTTGTTCATGAGCTCTCTGCTTACCCCTATGTCATCAAGATTTCTACCTACTTTGTCTTCCAGTAGATTGTTTCTGTTTTAATATTTAGATCTTTGATCCATTTTGACTTTAGTTTAGTGCATGGTGATAGGCATGGGTCTAGTTTTAGTTTTCAGCATATGGAAAGCCAGTTTTTTCAGCACCACTTGTTAAAGAGGCTATCTTTCTTCCAGTGAACACATTCGGCCCCTTTGTCGAAGATGAGGTGGTTGAGTGTGTTTGTAGTTGTGGCTGTATCTTGTAATCTATTCCACTGATCTTCAGGTCTGTTTTATTCCAGTACCATGCTGATTTTATCACAGTAACTTTGTAGTAAAATTTCAAGTCAGGGATTGTGATGCCTCCTGCCTTGCCTTTGTTGCCCAGAATTGCCTTTGCTATTCTAGGTCTCCTCTGGTTCCAGATCAATTTTAGGAACAATTCCTCTAGATCTGCAAGGTATGCTAATGATATTTCAATTGGAATTGCACTAATCTGTATAACAATTTTGGGAGAATGGCCATTTTCATAATGTTTGTTCTTCCTATCAATGAACACGGAATGTCTTTCCATTTTCTCAAATCCTCTTCGATTTTCTTTTTCAAAGTAATGTAATATTCAAGGTATAGATCTTTTACTTCCTTTGTTTGATTGGTTCCTAAGTATTTCATTTTTTTGGATACTATATGAAGGGTGTGGTTTTCCTTTTTTCTCTCTCAGTGAATTTGTTGTTTGTGTACAGGAGTGCTGTTGATTTTTGAGTGTTGACATTGTATCCAGCTACATAACTGAATTTGGTTATCACATCTAGAAGTCTTTCAATGGAGTTTTGTGGGTCTTCTATGTAGAGAATCATGTCATCTGCAAATAATGATAATTTAACTTCTTCCTTTCCTATCCTTATTTTTTTATTTCTCTCTCTTGTCTAATTGTTCTGGCTAATGTTTCCAGAACTATATTGAACAGGAGTGGTAATAATGGACATCCCTGTCTTGTTCCTGATTTTAGGTTGAAAGTTTTCCATTTTTGCCCATTTAGTAAGATGTTGGCTGTTGGTTTATCATGTATGGCTTTTATCAGATTGAGGTAAAGTCCATGTATTCCGATCTCTGTAGGGTTTTTTATCACGAATGAGTGTTGGATTTTGTTGAAAGCTTTTTCTGCATCTATTGAGATGATCATGTGGTATGGTGTATTACATTTATTGATTTACATTTGTTTTTTGTTTTTTTTTGTTTTGTTTTGTTTTGTTTTGTTTTGTTTTTTGCAGCACCAGGGATTGAACTCACGACCTTGTGCTTGCCAGGCAGGTGCTTAGACCACTGAGCTAGATCCCTGGCTGATTTACATTTGTTGAACCACCCCTGCATTCCTGGGATGAATCTCACTTGATCATGGTGTATAATCTTCTTGATGATTCACTACATTCTATTTGCCAATTTTTTTTTGAGGATTTTTACATCTATGTTCATTAGGGAGATTGGCCTGTAATTTTCTGTTTTGGTTGGGTCTTTCTCTGGTTTTGGTATCAGGATAATACTTGCTTCCAGGAATGAGTTAGGGAGCCAACTTCTTACTTTTTGATAGTGCTAGCTAGTCTAGTATAGCACAGTATATATTTTAGCATAATACAAAATATATACACATTTACAAATACAGATCTTAAGAATTTGAGAAGCATGTGATTTAGGACCGGGATTTCGAATTACAATATCTCAGTTCATGAACTTAATTCATTTCATGATTTTGGGGAACATGGTTGCCTTTTTGTTTGTGCAAGAAACATGGCCATGGTTGTAATTGTCACCCAATGCAGAGTTTGTGAATGGAAGTAAAATTGTGTTGAACACTCTGGTTTAAAAACCAAATTATTTGCCAACAAAAGTGTTTGCGAACTGAGGTATTACTGTAATGATTTTAATAGTACTTTTGATTAATAAATAGCTTGCTTTTTCTAAAATTTTAATAATAGAAGAATGGAGTTATAGATCAGTCTGCAGACATTTTTTCCCACATATATATCTGTAGATGTAGGTAACCACATCTATTCAGAAAATACTTGCTTTGCATTTATGCAGAACAAATAAGACAGTAAAGTTACTACAAATACTATTTGCATATACTATGTGTAGCTCCATTCTGACAGTCTAATAATAGCAGAGTTTCTGAAGCTTAGGTATATTCTTAGAGTGACCCAATTCACTCAATCACTTCTCAGATACAATGAGAGGCTACTGAAAGGTTCCCGACTGGAGAGGATTTGAAGCCTTTGTCCTTATTTCAGGATATCATTGTTCTAATAACAATAGGTGACATCCCACACAATACAGAGCCATTTGTACAACTGCCTGCTGAAACTTCCTGTTTAGAATTAGGCAGAGGGCTTTCTGAAATGCCTGAATAGGTTAGTGAAAAAGGAAGCCAAACAATGCTGGGATTTCCAGGATTTTCTCTTGTCGAAGATGAAAGCAAATGTGCGGAGGTCAAGGGAAATGAGGATATTTCAAAGGGGGACTCAACATCATTAGGACTGAGTTCACACATCTGTGAACCAGCCAAAAGTACTTAGAAACTAGGAATGTGTCTAGGCCAAGTGTGCCTAAACGGTTTTTATAGTTCACAAAACCTCCTGTTTATTTTTTTGAGATTTAACACTAGATACTGAAATGGTCCTTTTCCAAAGATCATCACTTACAAAATAAAAGAAAGGTTTGCCCCATATTCTGAAACATGTATTTTTACAGTTTATTTTTGCTGTTTGAAACCCATCCAATAAAACCAAAAGTAAGCAATATATCTTCTTAATAAAGTATTGATAAAGGATAAAGCTAATTCTTAGGCTTGCTTAGTACAATTCAAAGAGAGACATAACATACACATTTGTTCAATCTTGCGATCACCTGACCAACACAAAACCAACACAGAGGCTTCCCAGAGGAGCCTGGCATCTACACATTGGCTAAAAGTGGCCTCAAATCACAGATCTTTTGTTAGTATACCACAGTGAGATTTTAAATAAGTAATTTCACTTCACGGAGCCTCTGCTCACTCCTTGGTGCAATGCAGGTAAGAATAGCAGCTTGTGTTCTGAGTTGTGAAAATTAAGAGCAGAGCACATGATGCCAGAAGAGGCAGCCCTCACCTTGAACCGCTTTAGAATCTTGGGTTTCACCAGCAACCTCAGAACACAGGAGTATTTCCAGGAGAGGTTTCCAATAGAGTTTTCAAATAATTGAGCTTCTCATGGGTGGGGGCACATATCCAACAAGAATACTTATCTCTGAGGTGGGTCTTGGATTTACATGGGAAACAAGCCTCAGCTGTGGTTTGTTGATACAATATGAGGAAGTAAATGAATTCATTTGGCAACTTTTGTTGAGGAAAAAAATAATTTAGGATGAGTCTAAAAATACAATAAAACTACAAAATGCAATCCCTTATTTTCTAATAATGGCTTACTTTTATTATTAGTATATGAGAGATACTACTATCTACTTAACATACAATATCATGTATCATTCTCATAGTAATCCCAAGAGAGAGAAACCAATGTGATTTTGATATAACAGATGAGAAAACTGAAACTACCAAAGATAGCAATAGCTGCCACAGCTACTCAGCTGAGGAAGAAAAATCAGCATATACATCAGACAGGGTGATTCTAGGGCTCACACACCTCTCGCCATACTCTAATGCCCACGAAGAAGGAATGTGTCTGTCAACTGGGACGTCACAGACTGAGCAACTGAAACGCAGACTCAAACCACAGAGCTTCTGAAAAGGAGGAGAGGCCCCCTTGGCATCTAGGTGCATGAAAATTCAAGAATCTGTATTTCTCAGGAAGCATTTCATCTACCAACATGTGAAGATGCACCTGTTACCTTTGTGATTCACCCCTAAAAATTCAGGATCATAATAGCTAACTCCTAGAGCTCTTGGGAAGATTGAAAAACATGAGCTACGTCAAATGCTTCACATAGTACCTGACAAGAAGTATATGACACAGCCTGAAGTTCTCGATTCTCGACTATCTTCTAAATCTCACCAGCTTGCCAATTTCAGGTAAGTTCAGTTTTTCACTCTGTGTAAATCTGCTGGTTTTAATAGCCTCTGCCTACAAGATGAAAATAGCTGTTTGTAGTGTTGGGTGATTTCCATAGTGTAAATACTCCGATTGTAGCTTATTTTAAGATACCAATGGCTACAAGACTATTCACACCATGGAGAAAGGTCAAAGCTACAAATCATGACTTTTTCAAAGCAGCACCCTACTTCTATTTTTTAACTAAAGCCTCCTTCACCAGTTCATTCATTTATTTATGAGCTTTCAAATATTTGTTAAGTAAATACTATTCTCAAACTTGGGGCTAGGCCAGTAAACAAGATGGGAAACTTGTGACTTCATGAACCTTACCTTTCAGGGCAAGATGACAAAACATAAATAAGTAAATGACTGACGATGGAAAACCTTAAACTACAGTCCTGTTTTTTGTAACGGGAATTGAACTCGGGAGCTTGCACTTGCCAGGCAGGTGCTGTGCCACTGAGCTACATTCCCCAGTCCCTAAAACTACAATTCAAGGTAAGAAAATAAAGAAAGCAGCAGAATGTAATTTTAGGGGGAGAGACAACTCACACGACATCTCCAAACTCACATTGCTGCTTGGGTGGCAGAGAAAAAAGACATTCGAACACACCATGGAGTCGAAATGAGTCCTGGAAAGACAAAGCAATGTCCAGCAGGGTGTCCCACAAACTGACCAGAAGCAGCCCCGCCCCCCAGCCTCCTGTGGTTGTTCTGCAGCTGCCGCAGCCCTGGAAACAGATGTAAGCGAAGTCTCTGCTCTCCTCCTCTACTTTCCACCCTTCGGAGAACTCCTGGCTTTGGCCCGGATAGGCTCAGCCTTGAAAGGAGAAGTGGGAAAGAATGAATGGATCTCCTTTCCTTTGTTTCTTTTTAAGGCTTAAACTATCATTTTCCAGTAGGAAAGTTGGTTGAAGGGGTAACAGCTGAGGGGACACTGAGGGAAAAACCTAGCCATGGACAACTCAGGTGAAGATGAAGATCCAGCTAGGTGATGGGTAAGTCCCAGTCAAGGGCCCTGGCACCCACAGAGCCAGGTCTTACCCCACTCTCTACAGTGCATGTGCAGATGAGAGGATGGCAGCTCCATACTCCAGCCTCACACCATCGTCTTTGGCCAGCCAATCCAGAGGAATTAAAGTCTTCAAGAAAAAAGCAAAAACAGATAATAAGTCTCCCTACATAATTTGCTCTCTCATTCAAGGAAAGAAAGTCAAGAATTTACAAGGATATGCAATGACTTGCTATAACTTATCACTTCCCATTCCAAATTGTTCTCATACTTGACTGAGAGAAGACAGACCAATCACCCATAATATCATCTGTAGAATCTGTTTTCCTTGAAAAGATTTTATATATATATATATACATATAATAATCAAAAAGAACAGTTTGTGCTTTCATTGTTTGATCATTTTCTTCATGCCTAGTTCTTGTAATCTGAGCAACTACTTTTGAGGATAATAATATGCAATCCATTAACCACTGTTATATATTATTATTTTGTTCTGAAATTCCATATAATAGTTTTTATTCTTTTTTATTTGAAGACAAATAATCTGTTTTCTTCTTCTCCCTTCTCCCATTTCTTCCCTAAAACTCTGCACCAATATTAAACAAAGGGAAAGGCAATTGTGTACCATATAGTTTTGGAACAGTAGGGATGAAATGAGGAATGAATGTTCCCCAAAAGACAAAACATTAGACCTTCTAGTTCAAGAGTTCATTGAGAATATCAGCATAGAGGTTAAGTCACAAATTGCAATCCAAAAAATAAAAATAAATAAAACAAAAGAGTGCTTGATTTTAGAACTAAACCAGTAGAAAGAGGTGTTGAGATGTATATGGTCATCACCTCAATAGCCTTTTAAGTCATGCAGTGTCAACCTTTCTGAGATCCACAGACACACATGGCTTCGTATCACATAGGGTCTTACCCTATGTAGATAAACTACCCGCTCAGCATCACCCGTGCCAGATTTCATCAGCATGCGGAGGGCATGTGATATAAAGCATGTTCACAAGGGAAGAATTATCTTTTACTGGCAATCTGTAAGCACTGCTGAAAAATATTCCTCTGTGATCAAATTATAAATGCTTTCACATCAAACAAAACATCTCTTGTCTAAAGCCTGGGTGAATATTGGAAGTCATTTTTTTTCTTACTTGGCATTTTGATAAAACTATGCATTAATATCCAAATAATTCCATGTTTGCATATGCCAGGTGACAAACTGTATATGTGGAATGATGGCATTTATTAAGGGATATTAAAGACATCTAATGCATAAAGAAAACTGAATATTAAAGTATGATTTTTATTCTACGGTTTTATCTGTAGTTGACAAAAAGCAGACAGGAGAAACTCTTCCAATATTGGAAGCATTCCCAAACTCAATTCTCTCATAACAATTCTTCTATTATGCATGAAATCAAAGATGGAAGAAGTCACTAGTGTATTACTAAGGGGAAACATAATTGTAAAACTATTGCAATTAATGTTGTTGAAATAATTTTATGCTTGAGAAAAATTAATACTTCCCTATGAAGATACATAGGGAAAAAATGTTAGGTCAACTGATCTCTCAAGCATAAATGGATTATCAATTTGAACAAAAAGATAGAACATCCTATGTGTCATAGTATATATTTAGCATTTGTCTAAGTAAGTGAATTTAAACAACTATTTGAATGAATCTGCTCGATATCATTCAGGATTTAGAAGTGTAAGAATTATCCCTTAAATATAAAGGTTTTGGTCTCAAATTATCCAGATAATTGCCTCATCTCTATATGCATTTTGGTTGATTAATCCTCTTCCTCAAGAGTTTAATTGAAGTATTTATCAAATATCTATATGTACCAGTCTCTAAATGATCCCCTTGTTAATGAGCTGTGCTGCTTCTAAAATCTCAGATTTCTGAAGAATCGTGCTGAACCTCATACAGCAAGGGCTCACCTTGCTATTCCAGCCTTACGTCCCCTCCCAGACAGACCCCAATACAGCCCACCTGTTCTCATCGCATCCCTATGCGACTGGGACTGCTACTTCCTGTGAAGGAACACACACTGAAGTCCTTAAAGGCCCGGATGGATACCACCTCTTGTATAAATTCTTCCCTAACGTGGTTTGATTATGGTTAACCTTTGAGAGCAGCTTAAAAGGATGACGTGTATTTGTATGGGCTTGTATGGAAAAATGCTCAAGGTAAACAAAATGGAAAAAAGTATCCACAGGAGAGCAGAAGAACTCTAAACAGCACTGCCCAGATCCATTCTCTGACCTCAGACCCTGATAGGTTCTGAAAAGTTCCAACTGCTTGGGTTCGGCCGGGAAAAGCCACAAGAGAAGTTTGGGAGAGAGGAGAGACATCAGGCATGTCCCGCCTGCTACCTCCTGGCTTTGACACAACCCCACAGCCATGGCTGGATTCCTCCTCCACTGCCTTCTACGCCAGTGCAACTGCATGGCTTAGTTTTCTTTCACCGGGCTCCTTCACAAAAGCTCGTCGTTGTCCTGGGAGGTGACAGCTTCAGTCCTGCTGCCCTCCTGGAGTCCCGATCTGTCTTCAGATCTGCAATTCCAACAGTCACTGGAGCCAGTTTTAGTTCTTCAAGGTTGTTGAGAATAGTTTAAATAATATCGCACGGCTTTTACTCTCTCTTAAAGGGTTTCCACAAAACCGAAATGAAAAATATACATTAAAAAATGCAATGTTTTTATCTTTTAAGTATCATATAGGTCCACTGAAGTTTTTTACAACTTCATGATATATTAACAAACTTATGTTGCCTATATCGTGAAGTGTTTAACTATTTCATAGCCTCATCATCACTCTGTACTTAGTCCAGAAATATTTTTAAAAGACTAAAGTAATGAGAAATGGAAGAATGATGGAAGGCCCTAGAAGGCAGTGTAACTGTGAAACACATCATTTCTACTTTCTCATTTCATTACCTCAAAGATTTCATGGTCTTTCAAGGTTTGAAAGAAGACTGACCGCAACATCATTTTGGATTTCTGTAGCTCTCATTGATCACAGCTGAGAATTCAAAACGTTTCATTCTCTGTCCTTAATTACTAGCAAAGAAGAAAACTGACCGAAGAAAAATTTTTCACATATGTTAACCAAAAGAAGCATACAAACATGCAGAAATTAGCTCTCTAGACGTCACTAATAATAATAAAATTGATTTACAGGTGAAACTTCTGATTCTAAGTCTTCAGATGATGGTAAGTCAGACAGACGGATTGTTTGTAAACTAAGATTTGAGTGATGTTTACCAGGAGCTGGGGAAAGGGGCACCAGGAAATTTAGGAATGGGATGTGGGGAGGTAAAATGTTTCCAAACTGATTTAACCGTTTATCCCACATACACTTTTGAAAACAATAAACACATAAAATTGGTGAATTTTGTTTTGTAAGAATTATGCCCAATAAAACTAAAAATTATTTATCATCTGATGCTATATTTCAAGTATGCCAAAACACAGTGAGTTAAAACAGTGCATGTTTCCTGTCTCAGTTTCTTTGGATTTGAGAATGTCTTGGTTACTTTTTTCTCATTGTTGACACAAAATACCTGAAGCCTAAAGTGAATGAAGGAGAGGTTCATTTCTTACAGTTTTGGGGGTTTCAGTGCATACTTAGCTGGCT
>RJWT010017032.1:0-19551 GCA_004365215.1 Cuniculus paca | reverse complement strand
TTTTTTTTTTTTTTGTGATGGCTCTAGTAAACTATCATACTACATACTTAGATTTAGATTACACTTGTGGTGAGAGTCCTGTAAGAAAAGTGTGAGGTTCATGAGATGGTACAACAAGGGTACCGAAACCATTCTGGTCTGGAAAAGAGGAGTCTCCTCAGCGTGCCATTTAATGGAGATCTGAAAGGAGAGGAGTTAAGTTGGGCAAAGCCCTTCCAGTCATTCCCAATGTTGTGCTATCATCACCACCACCCATCTATTTTGCAAAACTCAGACTCTGCCCATTAAACAATAACTCAGCCTGTTGCAGCCACTATTCTACTTTCCAGTTCTATGAATTTGACTTCTATTCAGTGTTTTGTAAGAAGTGCTGTGGAAGTGAAGGAGAAGAAGTGTCAGTCTACCACCTGCATCCAGGAAATGAGGTGACTCTTGTAAGATGAGGCCAAGAAAAAAAAACAACAGCATTCCTGGCAGAAATAAGAGTATATGTACAACCAGCTAAGGATGCTAGAAGTTCCATACTTTACCAAAATGTAGAGCCTCATTTTTACCAGTCTACTTGCACACAGGATTTTGATTTGTTTTCCTGAAACATTAATGTTACCATGTCACTTTTTAAATCCAAAATTTACAATCGCTGTTACTGTTTGAGTGGTAAGGGTCAAAGTCTTCAACCTGCCACCTAAAATTCTGTTTTTATTCGAGAATGGAAATATTTAAAAATGAAACTCCAAAGTCTTTTTCTACCTCTCAAAAGTGTAATAAATGAGAAGTAACTTAAGGGTAATAGTGCAGCCAAGTGTAGTGGTGCACACTTGTAATTCCAGCACTTAGCAGGCTGAGGCAGGAGGATTGCTGAGAGTTTGAGATCACCCCTGGAATACATAGTGCGTTCAAGGCCTACCTAAGACACTGTCTCAAAAAACAAATAACAACAACAATAGCAAAAAAACAAAAAATAGTGTAATTTTAACTTTGAATTAAAACTCCCTGACAGGGAAGATAACTCCTTGATTTTTCTGTGCTACTGAATTACAGAATTCAGGATAAGGGACTACTCAATGTTTAACCTGCTGTAGTTATACAGTCAAGGAAACATTGGAGAAAGAAATATTTTGAATAGGCCTTTACACAGCTCTGAGTCATTTCACAATAGAATTTGTTGGAAGTGTGGAAGCCTTCCTCCCATTCCTGTCAACTGCTGGATCCATGAAGAAAAAGTTCTGGACTTGTTTTTCTCTTGCAGCTGCACAGTACAGTAGGTGCTAGTCAAATGTAGCTGCTGAGCCCTTGCAATATGAATTGTACATCTCAGCAACTGATATTTAATGTTATCTAATTTAAGTTTCAAAGTAACTGTAAAATATTTTCTGTGTTCACAGCTTTGTTGTTTTGGAAGTACTATATGTTACTTTTACCTTTGAAAATTTAGCATCTGAGTTGAGATGTGGTATGAGTGTAAAACATGCTAAATTTCAAAAACTTAGAAGATGGAAAAAAAATTTCAGTAGTTTTCATAGTGATCATATGTTGCAATGATAGTTTGGATATTTTCTTTGAAATAAAACAATATAAAGTGATTTCATTGTTTGATCATTTTTTTATGCCTAAATCTTATAACCTAAACAACTACTTCTAAGATAACAATATGCAATATATTAACTAGTGTTAATTTCCTATTTTTTGAAATTCTGTATTGTTTCTATCCTTCTGTTTTACTTTTTAAAATAAAAAAAGTTAAAAAATGAATTCATGTCTATTTATCTTTTTAATGTGGTTACATGTGTGACTTGCCTGTCTCTCCGTTTTTGTCTCTGTCTCTCTCTCTTTCTCCCACTCTCCCTTCACCTCCCTCTCTTTCTTTTTACAGCATAGAATTAAATACTAGTTTTTGTTTATTTGTTTGTTTGCAAGTACCAGATATTGAGATGACTTATTTTAAAAATAAAGTTTTATTAGAAAATGATGTTGGGTAGTTAGAATTGATGAGAAGGCTTGAAAACAAGGCTAGGTTAAAAAGACAAGCAAGGACAACCCATGGTTTTACAAAGCAGGAATAAGCTTAATGTCACTACAAGAATGAGTGAAACACCAGCTAATTTCTGTACTTGGGACACTTGGACTTTGAAAATTTTCAAGTTTTCAAAGTCAAGGCAAAAGTCCTTTTGTGTTAGTTCAGGGTAGGCTCTATTTTGCAACCCCTGCAAGACTACACAGTAGAGAGGGCAATTCTTGAAGAAAATTTGGGTGCTGTTTCTCAAAGAAGAGAGGGACTGTAGTAGTCAAAGAGCGATGCTGAGGGTTCTGCTAAGACAGCCCTGGAGGTGAAGAATTGTTTTGAGTGACAGGTGGGAAATTCAGGTCCAACATCAAATCTATTTTTTTAAGTCACAATACTCCCTGGTTCTGTATCCTGGTTTCATTCATTAAACAAGTATTTAATGCCTGCTTGTTGTATACAAATTGTGACTTTAGGCTTCCAACCTAAAAATCTAAGTAGTGTAATACATGCCTTCAATTCTTACATTAAGTTGCTTATCAAGTTCTTTCAATTACTTGTTCATAGGCATCTTGGTTAAATCAGAACATTAGTGCTGTAAATGGCCTTCCAGGAATGATACCTGGGAAGGTTCTTCCTAAACATCAGTGAGTTGTTCTGACATAACGATCAGAGGAAATGAAAACACCTGAAAAGAAAAAACAACAAAAAACATTTCTAATGATCAGCCAGGTTTTGGAGACTGCTGAACTAGACAGATCTAATTAATATGTACCAAATTGTGTAAACTCAGTCAAAATTCAGGTTAATTAACTCATTTTGCTTGCCTTTAGCTGTGCCCCACCACATGTGATCCCTTTTGCTATCATTGGATTTATGCCTAAATCTTACTACTTTATGACTCTGATTTATACTCTTCTTTTTTCTGCCCTCTACTGTTTTCCTTCTTTAACAAATATTTTTTAGTATCTCTTACGTTCTTGGCGCAGTGATAGGTGCTGGAGAAATCTCTCCTCTCAGGATAAGCTACAGACAAGGCTACAGACCCTAAGAATTGTCCAGTAGAGGTAAGAGTTGTGGCAGGAAACCTAATTTGGATTTGAGGAGTTTTGAGAGCCTGGTTTGGGGAAGTGGCATCTAAGCAGATGAGTTCTCAGCTTTCCCAATAAAATGAAAGGGGCAGGGAGGAGTGAATGTTGTTTCAATCCGATGGAAGAGGGTCTGAGTGATGCTTATTGTGTAAGTGACAAAGACTGGAGAGGCAAGCTAGGGCCAGAACCTAAAGGCCATGTGTTAAGATTGGTAGGATTTAATCTGAAATTTACAGTGAAGCTGTTGAACTGTTGCAAGCAGAAGAATGATACCATTTTAAAATTACACAGTGATGATAGGGCTATTTGATGTTGATAGGGCTAAATGATTGATGATAGGGCTAAATGATGATAGGGCTATTTTATAGTTACAGTGTTTAATTACATACTACCTTCAGTTGGTAACCTAGCATGATAGCAAGTGGAGGACAATTCTAGTTTTATATTTACTTAATTTTTTTATAGATTCAAGTATAGTTCTTAATATACTTGTAAATACTTAATGAATAAGTGGAAAACTCTTTAAAGTAAGAATGACTTGGCAGGTGTGGTGGCACACGCCTGTAATCCCAGCACTTGTGAGGGTAAGGCAGGAGAATGGCTGTGAGTTTGAGTTCAGCCAGAGCTATACAGTGAGCTTAAGGCCAGCCTGGACTACATAGTAGGACTGTCTAAAAGACAAAACAAAAGAAAAACTAAGTAAAAACCAAACTAAACTAAAATAAAATAAAATGGGTGTGACAGCATCTTTTACAATTACATACATTCTTTAATAACTTTTAAGTCTTAGAAAAAGCAATAAAGTCTGTCTAGCTGAGTTGACAGCTTTTTCTTTTTCGTTTCATTTTACCAAAAAAAAAAAGTCAAGGACATGGTAATAAAATGAGCTTATTTTCCTGTACTATTTCTATTCAGAATGTTCTGTTCAGTTAAAAGAGATACGGTATCTTTGGACTAAATGAGAAAGTTTTTAAAGAAGCCAGTTGCTCTGGAGATTATGAAGAGAAAAAATTTGAAAAAAACTCAGTTCATACAAATGAAACCATCAGATCTAACCCTGGAAAGCATTTGGGAGGAATCGAGGAGTTTTTCTGAAAGCCAAGAAAAGTGAACATGAAATATTAGGATATGTTATGATTGTGGAAATCAAGCCACAGCAGACACGGATGTTTATTTTGCTGAAGAGGAAAGTTAAATTGTGTATTTGCTAAGAAAAAGGTGTTAAATCAGAGGATTAGAGAAATCGAATAGCCTGTTTTTTTGGGGTTTTTTGGTACCAGGAATTGAACTTACAACCTCACATTCACTAGGAAGGTGCATTGTGCTGCTGAGCTATATCCCAGCCCCTGCCTACAAGTTCTGACTCCTAGAAAAGAAGAGACCAGGTTACAGAAGTCAAAGCCAGTAGTTGAAAAGATTTCTGAGATTTCTGACCCAAGTCAAGGACAATGGTCTCACGTTTTTATGTCCCTCTACCGGTGTATTGGTCAGCTTTCACATTGCTGGGACATAATTCCTGATACCTACAATTTGAAGTACAAGTTTATTTGACTTCTGTTTCAGAGGATTGTGTCCATGGTTGGCTGACTCCAATGCAGAAACATTATGGTGGAAAGATGTGCTGGAGCAAAGCTGCTCATTTGGGAAGCAGAGCAGGGGAACAATGCCAGAGGAAGAGCCAGGGACCAGATATTGTACTCATGGTCCTATCTCTGATCTGCCTAACAAACCCAGAAGTGTGCTTTACTAATCTGGGCGCCTCTCAAACCAAACGAGTAACAATTCAGTTCAACTGTGGAAATCACTCTTAATAGGAATCCCACCACTACAGAAACAAAAAGTCCACTTAAAAAATGACATATATGTTTGTGGTGGTCATGTTGTTATTTATTTATTTAGGGTTTTTTGGAGCAGGGTCTCCTATGTAGTTCATCCTGGCCTTGAACTAGCAGCAATCTTCTGGCCTCTCAGCCTCCCAAGTGCTGGTGTTACAGGTGTGCATCGCCATACAGAGCCATGTTGTTATTATTTGTAGTAACTTTTTCAGACATAAAAATGCATTTGCCTTTTGTAGAATTTGTTTTTCCTGTTACAACTTTAAAATAGAAGTAAACACTCTTCTGTATTACCATGTGCAGTGTTTTCATGTCCCAAACATTGCCCCTAGTGGTCCCAAATGTATTCAGAGTATGCATGAAAGTCGTTGGCAGATGTATTCAGGCCAGCATACTCACAAGATGGTGTAGGTTGATGGACAGTGAATTCTTAATTCTGATGCATGTTCTGAGCCTCTCTGTAACTGTTTTATGTCTCTGGTGTTTTTACTGCATTTGAAAATTCCTGACCCAGAGGACGTGGATAAACGAAAGTTTTTAAGACACAACTGAATAATTAAAGAAAGTTCTGTCTTTGAAGAACCCTGTGAGGTATTAAGGAACAGTTACATGTTTTTAGCTATTCTGTTAGTTGGCAGTGATGTTTTGTGTTAAGAGGAAAAGACTCTAATTAGAGTCTTTTGATTAAAAAAGTTTAGTTTTCAAATTATAATACATTACAAAAGTAATATATTTTATTGTAACAATACTAAAACAAGTAGGAATGTACAAAGTAGAAGATGAAAGTCATACCTACTTCATTTCCTCACCTCGTATTCCTCACAGGCACCTTCTGTTACATCTGCTGGAGATCAAACCCAAGGACTCCTGCATGACAGGCAAGTGCTGTGTCAGTGAGCTACACCGTTATCCCAGCAATCCTTGCTTCTTATAAGAAGGCATTACAGAGTATTAGGACAAGATGTGTCGAGAGAGGCAGGGACAGAGACAGACACACAGAGAGCACAAGTGACCACATGTCTGTGAGAAAGCTCTTTCATTAAGTCACTTCACTCCTGCTTTACTCTCAACAGCTCCAGAGTCACTAAACTCAGTTCTGTGAGGATCAAGTGACATAACATGTGGAAGTACCTCACCACATGCACAAAACTGTGCAAATGTGAAGGGTTATTAAGCATGGAGGCAGGTTGCTTTTATAGCCACTATTTTTAGCGTGATTGATTTTTTAAGGAGTATGAATTAACTACTGTAATCTCAGATCTGTAAAAAACTATGAATAAACTACTGTAATCTCAGATCTGTAAAAAACTATTACACATATTTGTTTTCCTCAGACCCACTCAGATCTCATCATACTGTTGGGCTGGTAGAAATGAAAATGAACATTTATTAGTGCTTTCCTGTCACAAACATTGCCCTGAGGTTGAGGATCTTAAGTCATGCCAGAGCTTAGGCAGAGAAGCTCCATCTGGTCATTGATCATTGGCTCTGACTGGATAATGTGGGGATGCCCATAGTTCATCCATCTTGATCCTTTTAGATTCTTTACCCCCTCCTCTTCCAACCCATGTTTGGTACTCAGGAATTTTAAACTCGGAGCTAGCATCCAATATCTCTGAGTGCACCACCCAGGCACTCCCTTGTTAGATTCTGTGTCTCACTGGACCGTCTGAACTTTGACCTTTTCCCAGTATTAAACTTCCTGAGCACTTTTGCTGCCCTAGAAACTATTGGTCTCTCTCATCTGACTCCAGGCCACAGGGACCTACCTCTTCAGTGAGTATAAGCATTTATTATTTTTTAAATAAGCATTTATTTACAAAAGTCAGGGAGAACTATAGAATTTAGGCAGTTTCCCACTGGTGCCTGGCAGAGTTCTTTCCTTGTCCCAGAAGCAAGAGATATTAAGGGCTCAGTCACCTTCTTGGAACTTGTGAGGCATGCAGAGAGTAAAACAGAGATTATAGACTCCAAAAATTATTCTTTGGGAGTATCATAACAGACTTTGTTTCAGCATGACTAAGATTTGGTGAGCAAATTGCAGGTTATATGTGTATGATTCTTTGTCTGTCTGTCTGTCTGTGTCTCTCTGTTTCTCTTTTTGAGACAGAGTATCTATCTATGCAGTTTAGGCTGCTTCAAGCTCACTTCATAGCCCAGGCTGATCTTGTCTTCTCACCTCAGCCTCCCTAGTGCTGGGATTACAGGCATGCACCACCATGCCAGGCATGATCTCTTGACAGTACATAGATTAGGAGTCTGTTTTCCTTTTTAATCCAGATATAATTATTCCAGTTTAAAAGAAAAAGGAAAATACTGCAGTTACTCTAAAAAACAATTATAATAGTATAATTTATACTTTTCAATAAATAGCTCCCCCCAACATTAGTGAACATTGCTTCTCCAGGCTGGTTATTCTGTCTGGATTTTTATAGCATCGTCCAAACTATAAGGAAACTAAGTTGCTCTTTGTTTGTGTTGCTTAGGTTATCTCTGTTAGGAATGATTAGTCTTGAATAAATTGCTATTAATTAGGAATTAATTGCTGTGATTTAAAAGTATGGCTGTTTGGCATTTACTACTAAATGATAAAGAGGAAATCTTTAAAAATAGAAAGTTTTAAAAATATCCAGAAATATAGAGAAGACAATAATCTCTATATACTGATCAGCCAGCTTAATTATAATTTATGGTCAGTCTTGTTTTACTTATGTCCCCCTAGCTTCTTTCTTTCCATCCCTCTTCCAGTTTGAAGCTAATCCTAGACATCATGTAATTTATCTATAAATACTTAAGTAGATTTAAAGAACTAGAATTTAAAATGTAATCACAATGACATCATCATGCTTACAAGTTAATGATGAAAGATACTTAACAATTTATTATCTACACCTCATTATTTACTTATTTAAAATTTAATAGTAAATTTATGTCAACAGCATAAATCTAAATATACTAACATATTCTGAAAAGTATCTGGATTATGTAGTAAGTGAAAAAAGCAATTAGTGGAAAAACTTGTAAGATAGCTCAATTTCCATGTTTTTTTTTTTTTTAAGTCTTTTTGAGACAGAGTCTCACTATGCAGTTTAGGCTGACCTTGAACTCACTTTGTAG
The DNA here is from genome assembly GCA_004365215.1 of Cuniculus paca. NCBI lineage: Eukaryota > Metazoa > Chordata > Mammalia > Rodentia > Cuniculidae > Cuniculus > Cuniculus paca. Next base: position 11,506 of record RJWT010017032.1, on the reverse strand, counting down.
CCCAACCTGGCCTTGAACTTGCATAGATCCTCCTGCCTCAGCCTCCCAAGTGCTGGGATTACAGGTGTGCACCACGACACCTGGCACATCAATTTCTGTTTTAAAAATGAAACCAACACTGTGTTTAAACTTACACGAGTTAGGAGTATGCACCTTGAATAGGAGCAGAGATTATTATTATTATTTTATTTTAAGAGAATAAACTAAACAAAATAAAATGGGATAAAGCCAATCAAAATAAACCAAACCAGTGTAAGTGACACAGGATTTCAAAACAATATGAAATCAACAGTGATTACCATAATGCCTCTTGTTGTCTTCAAAATAGCTGCAGATACTTTCGGACATAGTAAAAATCAAACAGAACAGAACAGACTAGAAACAATAAAAACAAAACAATGGATGCAGTAAAGGACTTCAAAACAAGACAACAGTAAATCCAAAATGGCTACCATCATATATCCTGTTATCTTTGAAATAGCTGCCTATGCCATCAGATATAACAATCAAACAAAACAGTATAAAACCCAACCCAGCAAAACAATGAAAATGATACAGGACTTCAAAGCAAGATGACAGGGAATCAGCAGTGGCTACCACCTTCAGAAGGAGGTCCTCCATAGAAGCTACATTCTGCATTGTCATCCTCTGAATAGACGATCAGACCACCAGCTTTAGACCTGCGAAGTCAGTGAAACACTAAACACTACAAGCGTTAAATTGTATTTTACCTCAATAGCTATACTCACAGCCTGTGTTTCTCCAGATCAGCCGGTTGCTTATGTGGATGTGTGGAGGGGGTTGGCTCTTTCTGTTTCCTAGCCCAAGTGATGGAAGGGGCTGGCCTATGGCTGTCCCCCCAGCGGCCTGTGCATGGTGCTGATTCACAGGGAGGCTTGCTTCTTGGTCGCAGAGGTTATTCTTAAAGTGAGAGTGGTTATAGTATTGGAGGTGGGACGGACTCTCACTTTTAACCTATTCATAGTTTTAATTTAAAAATGCTTATTATAGTATTTTTGGAACTAAAATTTTAAAAGAGAATTAATGAGTAGTAGAACTTAAATAAATGATGTCAAGGTGTAAAATGAGAGATAATCCCAGGTCAGGCTGTCCTGTCCAAAGGCTACCCCTCAGTTGGATGATCTTCTGGGTTGAAAAGACCAGCAGCTAATGTGGGTAGAGCTGCCAGTGGAGGTGCTCTGGTAAGTGCTTTCAGTCTGACAATTTATTACTCGCTGTAACCCTTCGCTGTGGGTATTGATATTCCCACTGTATAGATTATTAAACATGATCTAGAGCAGTTAAATAACTTGCCAAAGGTTTGGAAGAAGCTGGCCTGGCTCAGTCCTGATCCGGAGGGCCTCTCCTGCCCATGCTGTCCTGACCTCATGGAGGATTCCGTTTCCCTGAGTTCTGAAGATTTCACGAGTACAGAGACAATTTTTGTATTTCATAATGTATGACTCTTGTTGGATTTTCATATTAGCTGTAATTTTACTATAAACTCAGTGGCTCAGCAAGGTAGAGTAGTAATTCCTTCTGTTTTGTCCTTTGCCCATAGAATTTGACTGGCCTGAAGGAATAAAGGGAGAAATAATCTAAAAAGATTTCATGCTTTTTTGATTTAGGAAATATTTAAATGACAGGCAGATGGTTCTTGTCATCAGTGGCTTTCTGTATTGTTCTCCAGCAGCCTAACCCTTTTTCTTGGAGGAAAACGTGATAAAACTCATCTCAATTTATTCATCAACGTATGACAAAAAGTGCAAGTATATGGGAATATAAGTGCCCAGTACTTGTATTTATTTGGAGTACATTCCAAATCCTGTTCTATCTTTTTTTAAAAAAATTGTTTTGGATTAACTATTGCAGACTGTAGCAAAACTTTTTTCATAACGTGACCTTGGTACCCATAATGCTTTAAGCATTTTTGGTCATTTTTTTTTTTGTTCAGCAATAGCAAATTAACTTTGTTATCTAACATGAAGAGTGTGGTTAGAAAAGCAAATTAATCTATAAAACAACATACCCAAATATACATACTATGTGAATTGTTTTTTAATTCATAACACTATAGTTTTCCTTATTTATTGAAGATAATTGGGGTAGTGCTGCACACCCAAAAGAAAACTCTTATCTTCCAAATAAAATTGATCCTTATCAGAAATTTACTGAAAGTATTTGAATGATTACTTAAGCCTTTATTTTTTGCTTACACTGCTGTAACTATTTTATCAGAGGTTGTCAGCTCCAGGTAGAGAAAAAGCCCCTGACAAGACAGAGTTTCCAGATTTTAGACCACTTGATGTCCCTCTTCACACACAGTGAAAAAGTACAGCAAGTATGAGCTGTTTCATATCCCTGTACTGCCCAATCCTGCTCGCAATCTTCAAATAAATTGGAGACTTTATTCTTTTAGAATGAGTATTTTAGCCTTCAAATGGTAGGCTGAATGGTAGGCTGCTATTGTGGACAGTTAATCATAGTACTCAGAGAAATAAATGTATTATTAATTATTTTGCGATCACATATATCTACCCTTGTGCCTCTGTGTTTGGATACCACAAAGAGGATATTGAGAAATCTTATAAATACTCATAATTTTATTCACTGAGATAGTTTAAAATCAATTTCTAACTTTTAGGAGCCCAGATAGAGGAGAGACTTTACTCGGGGCGGGGGAGGGGGGTTCTTTTGCCTAATGTCATGAAACACTGTGGCATGCTTTGAGAAAGATCTTTAGTTAATTCTGAGGCCATGTTACAGAAAACTGTAGTCTGCCTTCCAGATGGGCCTCACTCCAGTGTCTGTCTGGGGCACTTAGCAAGTTTAAGACTGATAAACTGTAACCTTGTTCCTCTAAGGAGAAGTATTTTCGTTGACTTTTTTTTTTTTAAATGGGAATTGTTACGGTTTGTATATAGATGGCCCCCCTCAAGCCACGTGTAGTCATGGAAGCGGCTGAATCTAGCGTTTATGATTGATTCATTGTGTATCGCTGTGATTAGCGGTGGGAGCCCTGCACCCACCCAAAGTTCGAGGCAACATACAGTACAAGATCGGAATGGGGGGTGTGTTTTTCCTTTTGCGCGGTTGGCTTTTGCCGCTTGCAACCGCCATGAATGGCTGCTTCTCAGCCATGCCACACTGCCGTGGAACCAGCTGAGTATAGACTGAAAGCCCCAAAACTGTAAGAAATAAACCCCTCCTTCCTTCACTTTGGGCAGCAGGTATTTTGTTTCAGCAACAGAAAAAAGTAACCAAGATAGGAATTGAACTCAGGACCTTGCACTTGCTAGGCAGGCGCCATGCTACTGAGCAAATCCTTGGCCTAGGAGAAGTATTTTTCCTATGACTTCTGTACCATGGTTGAGTTTTTAATTCTTTTGTCTTCTGAATCACCTTGCAGTTGTTAATACAAAGTCCAGATGTGGGTTTCAGTTGTGTGATAAATGTAGTCTTAATATAAACCATTTCACAGAGGAAGATGTGTTTAAAGGTCACAGCTTCCATGGCATGTTAAGTGTTAGCATGGAAATGCTCTGAAATACATCTACTCAGTTTCTTTAACTCATTAGGAAACTGAGACATCAACAAATTTAAGCAACTAGTGTTATTTCACTAGTTATTCACTAGTGTTATGCACTAGTGTTAGTGTTAGTATGCATCATGATTAAGTGCTTTGGCTCTGAAGTCACAGGACTTGAATCCTGCCCCTGCTGCTTAACCACTGAGTGACCCTCTGCAAGTTATATAACCCTGCTGTGCTTTGGTTTTTCACACCTGAAAATGGGGCAATCATGGTACATCGATTACAGGGTCATCGTAAGGATTAAGTAAATGAATGTAAGTGAAACAGCATAGTGACAGGTAGCCAGTGAGTACTTACTAAATGACTGGAATTAGAATTCTTATTTCTTCTTAGTAGTTTGCTTTATAGTTGTACCACATTGTCTCTCCTGATATCTCTTAACGTAGTAAAATATGTCAATATTATTTCTCATTAGAATTTATTACATATTTTAGAAAAGGACACACATTTAACAAGTATCATTTTAGCTACTTTTCCTATGTTAGAGGTGGCCATATAATAAATGAACAATTTAGAGTGAAATGAAAGTTAAACAGTGTATCTCCTGAATATATTCAGGTGATATATTATATAATACATTACTTTTTACTGCAGTCATGATTCCTAATTTGCATAAACAATTGACCACTTTAGTAGCTCATTAGATAAATTGAGCCTAATCCAACAATATAAACTTATTACAAATGCACATCTGGAATGTGAAACTTACTGGAAACTCATCGGAACTCAAATTTCCAGTAAAGGGAAACTTTGCCTTTTTCAATAAAACAGGAAATATCTATGCTGAGTTCATGTAGATGATATGGATTTAGAAATGATTTGTGCTTCAATTATACTCACTTACTGCCTTGTGAAGAGAGATTCACAGCTTTCCACGTCTCTCAGAAGACACATTGCTGTAGTAGCAGTGGCTGACCCTAGATATGTGGTGCTGCCCACCTCTAACTGTTAATGTCAGCTTTATGACTGGAGCCATTGTACAGTGAGATATATCAGATACCTTAGGCTGCCTAGTCCACTGTTTTTCCCACCAGTCTGGTTTCTAGCTAGAACTTTATTTTCAAATATTGGGAGGTCATATGCTTTAGGGGAAGCCAGGGTCCCCTTCAGCCTTGAGAGGAAGTGAATCTTGAATAGTCTGCACCAGACATTTGAATTAAATTCTAATTATTACCTTTCCAGTGATGTGTTTGGATCTGAGTTTGTGACACCACTTTGGCTGAGTCCTGAGGGAGAGTCTCTGCTGGTGGTCGTTCTGCTTTCCTGTAAAATTTACACTTAGGAGGAAGCACTACTGCCACCTCTGTCATTTTTATGATTCCTGGAATTGCAGAGCTGTTAGAACCTTGAGAAGAATCAGCCTCAGAAGACAAGCAGTGTGGGCAGAGTGGAGAGATGGAAAGAACCTGGGTCCCTGTTGATGCTGGTGAATTACCAGCCTACCCAGAGCCAATCTCTGGACTTCCTGTTTGGTGACACAATGTCAATATTTAAGCCAATTTTAGCTGACCTGTTTTCAATACAAAATATACTAACTGGTATGTGCTAAAGTCATTTAATCATACTTCTGCTCTTTTTGGTGTTCTTTGATCATAGTTGCCCCAATGAGCTGAAGTCTGAAAATTTCTCTGTAGGGCCAGGCCAGGCCTCCTTTCTCCTGGTTTCACTTGCCTGTCGCCACTGTCTTGATATTTGTAAGTATTTAAACTTATGTTAACCACAGTCACTTCCTTGTTAGTATTTTAGGTACAGTCTTCCAAAATTTTAACTATAAATTAAAAAAAAAATTTTGCTGCAGTGTCCTCACCTCCATGAACTCTTTGGGTACCATCATTTTGGGGCAAAGTACACTTAAATAGGTCAACCGGTCATGAACAGATTCATTCAATAGCAGCTGTAGATTAAGGAGACTGAATACATATGAATTGAGATTGTTGTGTTAAATGAAACAAATTAATTTGACATTATATATATATATATAATATAACATTTTTCTGCTGAATAATTTCTAGACATAGGTGTTAATTAGTTCATGGAAATCACTAGGGTTGTAGCTCATAGCCTTTTAAAATACAGGTAACTGGATAATTGTCAAGTCTATGTCAGGTCTCATCACCCTTACAAAATCTTCCTAAGTCAGTGTATATGGCTAGCATCCCTTCAGTGTGTCCTTACCATGTGTACTTACTGACAGAATAGTGTGTACCCTTAACTGTCTGAGTAACTCTTCTTTGAATAATGCGACCTTATTGGGAGACTTATTCTCAGTCCCACAAGGGATTAAATCATGAAAGTCAGGGATGAGGTCTTATTGAGGATGATACCACAAAGACAGGTGTTGTTGTGAGTCATTTTGGCAAAGCGAACTGTAGGTAAACTGAACTGATAGGGCCTATTAAAGGAAACTCTTAATATAGACACCAGGGGCCCCTCAACCCTTGGTATTACCAATTAGTGATTCCTTCTCTTGATAATAAATAGTTAGATTAGTAGACTATGATCATTGTTCTTAATTTAAGAATGAAATTCCTATGTCTATTTCTGTCAAACACACTATCAGAATATTTAAATTGAGAAGAAGGTAGGGAAAAATTTACATAAAGCTTAAGATATACCCACTTAAAAAGCCTGTTCTTAACCTAAAAAGTTTCTGCTAGCACTTTTTTGTAGGTATATCCATAAAGAGAGACTGGGAAGAAACTCATTTCTTCCTGCTCAGTATAAAGCAGAACAAAGATGTAACTGGATGTTAGTAAGGTATTTTTTAAAAATTTCTACCCATAGAAGGTTAAAACTTTTCTCAGGACTCTTGGTCTATTTGCTGGGAAACGCTTCTCCAACTCAGTCTCTGTATCACTCACCTGGAAGGTAAAATCCTTCCCCACTCTTTCCATTCCCTAACTGAACAGTGCCAGCCTTGATGATCAAAATTCCTCAACTATAGGCAGCATACTGGTAGTAATATGAGAAGTTTGCTATCATATTTTGTAGGAAATAGGCATGTGAGTCTTTTTATGAGTCTCTTGTCTTCTGGGGTACTGAAATTTTCTCCCTACCACAATATAAAGAATTAAAACACAGTTTATGCTTGAGAGGAGAGGTGTCCCTAGTTTTGCGAACTCCTATAACAGGTCCTAAAATTCTGTCTTTACTGGCATCTGTGAAGCCCACAACCTCAGGTAGGTATTGAATCACTAGCATCTTTGGGGAATAAGAATGTGAATATTTGTGGGGTCACTCTGTTTATGTAGTAATTGTTTTGCCAGACTAAAGATTAACTGCTGTTGTGCATCTTGCACAAAGTGAAATAATAAAGTCTTTCAAATAGTTTAGTCTGTCTCATTTGTGTTAAGGAATGCCCATGTTGTGTGTGTGTGTGTGTGAAATCACAGAGCAGAGCTGTGCTTAACTGGTCACACCCTCTGTATTAGTCCATTTTTCATTACTATAACATAACACTGGAGGCAGGCTACATTTATAAAACAAGAGATTTATTCAGCTCAGAGTTCAGTTGATTCAAGGCTTGGCACTAGCATCAGCTCTGCTCTGGTGAGGACCCATGACAAATTGTGTCTTAGTGACAGGATCTTTTGTGGGGAGAAGTTACATTGCCAAATAGCAAGAGCAATTCAGGGCTCACTTTTATAACGTCTCATTCTCATGAGTGCTTGGAGTCCTTTCAGAGCTACAAGGACAGTGCCCCCAGTGACACAAGGACTGTATGCTAGGTCTCACCTTGTAAAGGTTCTGCCACTCTCATTACCACCACACTGGCACCAAGCTTTCAACACATGTGGGGTGAACCCTTGGCGGACACACTCCAAACCATTCCCGACCACAGCACTTTCTGTCTTCCCAGAGAAGCATCTTCAAGTGCTGAAAGCATTTGAATTCTATTTTGTTTTAATAAGGGTGAAAAGCCAATGCACTGACACAGTTTCATCTAGTTAAGTAATAGATCGCATTAATTTCACATTTAGAGTATTCTTAACATGTTTTACAAGTGTTTTGTTCAGTTTTGCCACAGATTGTAACCCCCTTTGAGCAAACAGACCTGAATTCTAATTCTTTTGTATTTTTACATGTGATGCACATCGAAAACCGTAAGAATTCTATAAATCTTGATAACTTGTCAGTTTTAACTAATAGATAAGACAGTTTTGTAAAGGTTTCAGAAAACTAGCAATTAGCAGCTGGAGTAGGCCTAATCTCTTTTCTTGAGGAACATATTTAGGGGAGGATGTGTAAATATTTCATTTGTCTTGGTAGCATTCTTCCTGTGGTTTCCACTTGTTACAGAAGGTAGCAGCAGACATAATTTAAGCACTTTGGCTGCTGTTGTCACCTAATAAAAACACATAATTATCCTGTATACTTTCTTCAGTATATCTCTTGTGAATCATGCACTTCTTCCTGTTTTGTTTGTCAGCCTATTTTTATTTTTGAATCAAGTGCCAGTTTTCCTGCCCAGTATAAAGTATAGAAGGGAGGTTGGATCTTTGGGTGTCAAGACTTCTCTTTCTCCTTGGCTCATCTGAGCCTTCTTTGGTGTCCAGTTCTAGATTGTCCTGCTCACAGTGAACACTGGACAGTAGCCTTCAGGCTCATACTCTCAGACACACCAAAATATAGTTCTACCTTGGCTAATGTAGATCACAGATGGAAATACTTTTTTTTTTTCCTGTGGACATGCTGGGATTTTAGAACCAATGCTATTAATCAGTCTGTCCTAAAACTGAAACAGTTGCACATGTGTAACAGAGTATCAGTGGAATAGAAAACAAACCCTTAACTAAGCCTGCTTTTGTTGAAGTTGGAAAATGTTGCCAGCCTGTTTTTGATGTAATTGAAAATGTTTAGAAGCTTTCCTGAAGAGTTGATTAATATATCAAAATCAAAAAAGGCAATTTTGAGCCTAATTTTGTTTGTTTACTGTATAATACAGGATTCCTGGCTTTGAAATTCTGCCATGCAGGGTGAAAAATGACTGTCAGTGTGAAACAAAGTAGACTATTGAAAAGAACATTGTGCCTAATAGGAAACATCTGATACCAACCTAATGCATGATCTGTGGAATGACAATATCTTAATCAGTCTGATTGGTTCCTTGTGGACAGAGGAGCAAGTCCAGATTTGGCCAAAGGGCAGTCTTTGTCTTACCCACCTCTTTGTATTAGAAGCCCAGAGTGGTGAGGTGTGGAGAGGCGCTCTGGGAAGAACCAATGCTTTGGAATTTTGATGAGCTGCACAGAGTGGAGCATTCATTCTATGTGCACAGAGGTGGAAGCCAGGTCATAAATGAAGGGTTGGCGTAGCTCCTGTAGGAGGGCCTGATATTCTTGAGTATGTTTCAAGAAGCCTTTCCAATGGCTCTTGATTTTCTACATGAAAACGCACCGAAACAGGTAATTATATTTTGGCATTCAGTTTTTGGAGGAAAATTTCAAGAAAACTTGTTGTGCCAGAAAGAAAAATGAGTGAACTCTTACCAGGAATTTCCACCTCCTTGGGTGAAACATGATCATTCAGAGTGAGAGAGGTAGATGCCTGCTGTAGAGTGATTGAACTGCTTCCCTTTTCTAGGAAAGTGGCAATTTTATTTGTTTTTCCCATCATTTCAATCACTGACATATCTAGAAACTACAGGGTTTGGCTGTTTTATCTGCTAGACTGTCTTTCATACCCAGAAGCAACACAAAATTCTTTTATAGAATCATAGTTCTTGGTTTGGAGTTCAGAAAATAAGGCCACCCATGTAGAAAGAGGCTACAGCGAAGATATACATAAAGTCAACCTAATTTCCCACCTCTGTATATAGATAATCAAGCACCCAGGCCGAGTTTGTCACATAGCCTCTGCTTGGATAGATCAGGCGCTCAGAAGGCAGCTGGTTTTCAGTGGGCTTTGTATCTCTAGGCAAACCTGTTTCCTGTAGCCTCACTCATCAGGAGCAAGGGAGCACAGCCTCTTGTTTTGTGACAGACCTTCCGATGTGAAAGCAGATCTCTTACTCCTGAGTCTTTTCTCTCACAGGCCAACCTTCAACAAGTCCTTTAATCATTCCATTCGTAACAAGATTTTCACCGTTGGCTTTGGTTTTCCTGGTCTAGCTTCAGCAGAATAACTATAGAGTCCTTTTCCCTTTAAAAGCCTCTGATAATGCAGTATAAGATAGTTTTAGTTTATTAACAGCCACCCCTTCCTGTTCAGAGCAAGTTTGTGGTCAGTTGTTACCTGTTGGTCTCTTTCAGAGAAATAACTATTTACCTTTACCACATACCTGTGCATTTGATTCTTAAAATTATTATATCAAAACTTACATTTACACCAAATACTGTGTATGTTTTTTAAATTCTGGCCTGCCATTGAAATCTGTCAGACTCTTGTAAAATCTTGATTTTTTTTCTTCTGATATATTCCATTTTTCTGTCAGCTGCAAATTTTAATAGCTTGCCCATATTTTTCTAAGTGGTGTAGTATTGTAAAAAAAAAAAAGTGCTTTCCAGTAAGACGTATTTTGGATTTTAATCCCAGTTTCATCATGTACTTGCTGTTTAATATTGGGCAAGTTATTTAAACTCCCCAAGTCCTGCTTGCTCATCTGAAAATGAAGATGATCTCCCAGATTTGTTATGAGAATTTGCAAAAATATCAGCCCATTACAATGACTGTTGCATGGTAGGTGATGATGATTCTAATAATAGTAATATATATTTTGGCAGTGGCTCAGAATCAGTTTTCTTCTTTTCTTTCTTCTTAATTAGGTCAGAGGTAATATTTTGAGAACTTGTTTGGAGGTTCTAGCAGGGGAGCACAGTTACTCATATATCCTTGACCAGGGAAACAGTCTTCTTCCTATTGGGAGTGCTCATCCTCTTCGCCCAGGTGCGCAGGTTCAGGAGGGATGTACAGGGAGCAGTGCAGAGGTAATATTTTGGATAGGGCCAAGGACAGAATTATGTATCCACTAGATACTATTCTCCAAGTTGACATTCATTAAATTAGATAATATTAAGTAATAAGTATTTATTGAACACCACAATGTTTTAGTACTCTTTGAGTGGCTAGGGACATGGTAATGGAGCTGACTTGCAAAAGGGCTGGGCTACAACATAATGTAGGATAGCAGTTACATAGAATTGGTTAACTCTGTAAGACACACACATGCACACACACACACACACATATATAAGTGTGTATAAACATGTATAATCCAATGTCAAATAGCAAGAGGTACAATGTATCATATTAGGTAGTGGCAGAAACTAGGAAAATAACAATAAAGTGTTCATAGTATGAGGGAGAAGCGACTGTTATCTTATTTGGCTAAAGGTCTTTGTAAGGAGGTGACACTTGGACAGAGTCCTGATGCAGGGTATACAGAGCTATGGAGCTTTTTGAAGGAAGAGGGCTCTGGTCAAAAGGACTAGATTTATAAGCAGAAGCTTTATTGTACATATGGTCAACTGTGTATTGGTTCTGTTAAAACCACCATTATATCCATAAGATTCCTAAGAATATTCAGAGACTGTAAGTATACTTTCCCTCATTAATATAAGTTTTAGATGAATCTGGGCTTGTTTGCAGAGCCAGGGGAGGTACAGGAGTCATATTCCCTCATCCACGAGAAAACCTTTCTCTCTCTGAGCAAGTATGCAGCTTTATGACATTTAAATCACAGAACGCATCCCCAGTACCATGCCAGCTCACCTGAATCAACCCTGGTGACCTATAGGGTGACAGGAGGCTCACTAAGGTTGCTGTTGTAATCAGGGTTTGTAAGGAAAACTAATACAGGACACATAATATATGGAGTTATTTATAATAGTCATCCGAAGAGTCAAATACAAAAAGTGCAGGAAATCTTTCCACACACTAAAGACCCTAAAGAATCCAGCTGAGGGCCCAGATCCC
>RJWT010017031.1:0-19539 GCA_004365215.1 Cuniculus paca | reverse complement strand
CCTAAGTGGTCAAGGAAGAAAAGGCTCAGTTTGGCTCACAGTTTCGAAGGTTCAAGCCCACGGTTGGCTGCCTTGCTTTGGGCCCCTGGGAGGCAGCTCCTTTGGGTGGGATGCACGGCGCAGCAAAACCACTCAGCTCATAGAGGAAGTGAGAGAGGCGCAGAGGATACCTGGGTCCCACAATCCCCTTCAAGGGCTTGAACCCGACAATCTACAGGCTTCCTAGCAAGCCTCACCTCTTAAAGGTTCTGCCCCTCCTCATAGCACCAAGCTGCCCACTGACCCTTTTACTTGTGGGCTTTTGGGGACATTCTGGCTGTGCACTGTGGCCTGGTAAACTTTGATGAGTGACCCCGGAAACTAGACTACAGTGCAGAATTGGAGAGTCATTCTTTAGGCAGAGCCACAAAATAGGAAATTCCAAATTGTTGCATGGTTTGAAATCTCCTGGGGATTTGTGGGAATTCACACTCCCAAGCTCTGCCTCTTAGTCCTCCGAGTCTGTGGGTCTGGCTTGGCCTGGGCTGTGCCCTCTCCACATGCCACTCCTGTGCCCTCACTCGTGCCCCGGGGGTGGCTTAGGGCAGGTCGTCTGTAGGGAACTCCTGTGGGAGGTGACGGAGCTATGGAAAGCACTGCCCTCCTGAGTTCCACCCTGGGGGCTGTGAGCGTGGAGGTCTACAGAGGGCCAAGGCCTGTGCTTTTGAAAATCCTCCCAGGTGATTCTGCCTGGGCAACCTGCCCAACCTGTAGTGCACCCTCAGCATCCTCGGCAGTTCCCACGGCTGGCCCAGGGAGTCACGCATTTTTCCATTCACGAATTGTCCAGCCCTGTACCCTTACCCATGCTTTTGCTTTCTGTGGTTTCAATTATTCATGGTCAACTACTATTCAAAACTATTGAACAGGAAATTTCAGAAATAAACAAGTCACCATTTTTAAATTTTGTGCCATCATGAGTGGCATGATAAAAATTTCCATGGTCCACTCTAACCTACCAGGGCATACCTTTCCACACTTCCACTTTAATCTTATTTACTTCTTTCAGTAGCAAATCTGTTCACCCATTTTTCATGTTTACATGGTTACTTATTTTCTCCCACACTGCTGGTCAGCACAGAGTCTGGTAGCTTTCATTTATTGTGAATAAAGATTTTCACATTTAATTGCTATTAATATTATGTGATTTTTAAACAAATATACCTAAAGAGTTGGTACTTTATTACAACCAATCTATCTTTGGTCCAATTTCTGTATTACTGACTTCATGGCGCCAGTGTGAGTATCTACTGGGATTTTTAGAAATAGATGCTGATCTCTTCTTTATTCATTCACCAATGCATTCATGGGAATTTTGGCAAAAAGACTCAGACCGGTTTTGAAACTTAAATCAGTGCAACATTAATGTTTTTATTCAAGCCTTCCCAGATAGGTAGTGAATAAATGAAAGTCAACAGTAAAGAGTTTAAAGTTGTATTTATGGACAACTTTAATTAAATTATTTTTCCAAATATGGATGCAGACAAAGGTGGAAGTAGTAAAGAGCCATTAAAATTTTAAAAATAGCTACAGATTTTTTTTTGTTAAAAAGAATATTAAACTCTTACAGCAGGGAGAGTTTAGGTGAAGTGGTAGATTAGGATAAAGCATAATTTAAAACACTGTAAACCACTTTATAGTTTTACTTTCCATGGTTTCAGTTACCAATTGTTAATTGTGGCCTGAAAAATATTAAATAGAAAATTTCTGAAATAAACAGTTCACAAGTTTTAAATTGTGTGTCAATCTGAGCAGCATGGTGAGATCTTATACCATGCCACTCGGACCTGCCAGGAGCATGAACTATGCCTTTGTCTATGTATCCACTCAGTATATACTACCCACTTGTTAGTCACTAAGTAGCTGTTTCAGCTAACTGGTCAACCATCTCAGGCTCACAGTGCTTGTGTTCAAATAACATTTATTTTACTTAATAATAGTCCCTTGGTGCAAGAGAAATGATGCTGGAAATACAGAGACTCTGAAGCTCTGTAAATGCTTTCCTTAAGGGAAAAGGTGAAAATTTTCAATGTAGGGAAAGAAAAAATAACACAGACTGAGATTGCTCAAGCTATGACAAGAGCACACCTGTGAAAATGTGAGAAAGGCAACAGAAATTCATGCTAGTTTATCTATATCACCTCACACCACAAAAGTTACATCTACACCTCATGGCGAGTGCCATTAAGGTGGAGGAAGCACTAAATTGGGAGGCGGAAGGTGTGGACAGAAAGTGCCTTTCAATTGACAGCAACGTGCTGTACCAGGGGTACTGAGGCTCTATGAGGACTTCTGCCAGGGAGTCCCTGAAACATGCAATGCCCAACCATCTACTGCTAGGAAGGGATGGTGGCACAGATTTAAGGTCAGATTTGGACCAGCAATAAAAATTAGTGCTATTTATTGTTTTGAATCTTTTACAGTACCTAATTTATAAGTTAAATGTTATCCTCAGTATGTATGTTTGGGAGAAAACATAGTATGGAGTGTGATTAAAAATATAGTAAATATTAAAAGAAAGAATTCCAGTAAAAGACACATGGCCATTAATCCACCTCAAAATTCTCCCCCCTCTCTTTGAACACCCTTGCCACTTTCTAAGCAGTTCTGGAAGTCCTCTTTCCGGAGTGTCTTTAGTTTCACTGTCCTGGCTTTCTTGATATCCTGAGTTGATTCAGAACATTCACCTGTCATGGTCATTTTGACTTTGGAGAAGAGTCAGAAGTCACATGGTGCCGGGTCTGGGGAATGTGGTGGACAAGGACACTCTGTAATCTTAATGTTCCTATTTGACAGAAACTGCTGTGAATGGTTGATCAATGAGGAACAATCAAAACATATGGTGAATGTTTAAAATAAAAAAATTGATTACCACAAAAGACACATTGTCACTAATCTTCTTCAAAGTTCTCTGCCTTGCTTTGAATATAACTATCCCATCATTTCTAGCAATATTTCTCATTGTCGTAAGTTTAAAAAACATTTTAAACATTCAGCATGCTTTGAATTATTCCTTCCATTTGTGGGGGTGGTAGTGTCTTTGGATTCGGGCATTCTCTGACCATCTTGGAACCTGTTCATTGTAGAAGGGGAGGAGATTACTGTGTTCCAAAACTATTTTGCTAGCTGATAGCTTTTTCTTTGTAACTGACTGAACTGTGGCTATGTTAATTCTTTGTGTTTGTGTCCCTATGGCCTTTCTCAGGGCCTGGCACACAGAAGGTACCCAATGAATGTTTTTGCTGTAGTCAGTGGCTCTCAGGCTTCCCCGTGTCTCAGAACCTTGAGGAGGGTATGTGGGACACAGAGCATGAGCTGGGACCCAGGGATCCCCACTCAGTGGGCTCAGTGGGGCCCCAGGAATGGGTGCTCTTAGCAAATTCCCAGATTCAACTGTTGCTTCTGATGTGGCACCCACACTAATTTCACTACATGAATAATGTTGGAGTTGTTAAAGTGCTAGTTCTTTTCCTACAGGATGAAAAAATTTTTATGTGGTTGAGGGATTTAAAACTTTCCCCAGTTTTTGAGTCACCCTTACTTTTTTCATCTTTTCCGTTTTTCCCCTTTAAAAATTTTATCTTCTAGAAATTGAAAAAGAAAATCATATTTCTCCAGGAATAGCTCCCTCTAACATTTTATTGTTTATTTCTTCTCTAGATGGGAATGCTCCAGGGACAAAACAATTGAAAATATTTGGGGAGTTCCTGTCGATGAGAAAATGTTTTAAACTAATATCTTTGGCACGATGGATTCCTGATCTAACTGTAAATTAATTTCCTTTAACCTGAAGCTCACAGTTTGATTTGTAATTTTGCTTGTTTGGCCAGTTAGTTTATTTATTTTAGTTATTTTCCTTAAAGTAGGTAAACCTGTTAAAAAGAAAGAGTCTCCTATACAGTGTGAGGTCAGATACTGCTGGGAGCAGCATAATTATCAAAGGTGAACACTAGCGAGTTACCTGTCCCAGTTAAGGCCTGTCAGAAGATGCTTTCTGTGATAGAAATAAAAAATAGCGTTCATTCAGTGTGTATTTTCAGGAAATTAGTTTTTTTAAGAAAAATAGTTGATTCTTCCACCCCTCTATTTGGAGGGTCATGTGTAGGAGATGGGCAGGCTTTATCTGCATGCCCTAGGTAGGTCGTACATAGGGGACCGTACACAGTGCATTGACAACTGAGATCACACATACAGTATCGATAGTCCTTACGTGTATTTTTAATGCTTGTTAGGATTTAAGGATCATTTTCCTTATCCTTTCAAAGTTATAACAACACTCCTTCATAAGGCACACCCTTGTATTCAGATGAGCCTGGCAGGCAGCCCGGTGCCTTTGAATCTGGATGTAGTAACTGTTTCTGGTAGCAAAGTGATAAAATGCACTGAGCTTGTTTATTGTACTCCCATGGAAAGGCTGCAGAACAAGACTGATGGGATGGAGTATGATTAACAATATTTTTATAAGGCTGGGAAGTTTTCATTTTGTATACAGGGCTGAAAATTTGACTGCCTTTCTAGGGTGAGAGCAGGCATCTTAAAAGCAAGAGCTACTCTTTTGTCAGGAAAACTACTCCTGCAGCAAACTACTCTCGCCTGGCTGTTTGTCATCAATAACATTTGTAGTGAGTGCTTACTAAGTGTGTGCATGGCGTTAGATCAGATTCCATCTTGAAAGTTTTCTCACGTCTTACATATTTCTAAAAGATACAAAGTGATAGATGTTGGATAAAGTTCCTGTTATCCAGAATAGGCATATTCAAGATAAAAAACATACCTGGGTTTGATTTGCACACAGTGAAGTGCCTAGGTCATAAATATACAATTAGGTTGATTCTGACAATGCCATGCATTCCTGCAGCACACACACTTATCAATCATGCTGCAGACATTCCCATCTTCTAGAAAGATCTCTCAAACAGCTGCCCAACCAATCCTGCTCCTTCTCCCAACAAGCCAGTGATTTGATTTCCTGCAGTATATACTCCCTTCCTTCTGACTTTTTAAATGCAGCATAATACCTTTGAGAACCTTCTGTTTTGTGTGTCAGGAGTCGATTCCTTTCTGTTACTGCACCGAGCAATATTCCAATGAACAGCAGAGAGGCAGACTTGCTACCTCCCCATGAGGTTTTCCCAACCAAGAGTATAGACAGGATCTGAGCACAGTCCTTCCCCTATTTCCTCCTCTTGTGATAATTTAAGAACTGATGTTTAAGCCATCTTTCCTCGGAGTGCAGGCTTTGGCCTTCCTTCGTTGGGAGGGAATAGTCCTACTCCTGGATCTCATCTTAGGAAGACAGAATTTCAGTATAAGGAGAAGACCCAGTATCTCTAGTAAGCTCATTTAGGATGCATATGGTGTTAACAACTGACACTGTCACGTTAGACAAAGATTTTGCAAATACGAAGGGACTGACAGTGATGATTGCCGGGGTGGGACACTGAGCGGATGTGCTGTGGACTGGGACTTGGGTGAGTTCTCTTTCTGCACCTGAAAAGAAGGGTGCAGGTGGAAAACAGAGTGAACACAAGAGGAAAGCCAGCCCCATCAGCGCACAGTGTCTCAGAGAAAGACACAGGCTTCCATTTCCCTGAGACCACAACCCACCTGCCTTCTCCTGCTTTCCCTTGCTGTCTCCCAGCAGAAATAGGAGTGCAGCTCTGAGTTCACAGAGCAGAGCATCTGAGCTCCTGAATCATCAGTTGGAAAACACACCCTGAAGAAACAGGATCTTTCCCTTGCCTATGGCGATAGGTGCTTAAACGCCAACATGACAAGAGCAAGATCACTCATAGCCACTACCCTGTGATGCACCCACAAATACCAGCGTGGTGCCACGGGCTTTTCAGGGAGATATTCCGGGTGATCTTGGGCAGGAGGGAGGCTGATGCTTTTCATTTGTACAATTTATTCTCTTTAAGAGCCAAGCTGCAGCAAAGGCTTTCCGTCACTGCACTGAGGTGCCTATCTCCTGTTTGCAGTCGCTGCTCCGACGCTGTGGGAGGATAAACACGTCTCGTATTTCATCTGCCTTTGTGCAGTGTGTCTTCGGGACCATCTCCAGGGCTGCCACTGTCATCCCAGGTCCTGGGGCAAGGGGTTCAGAGCTCCAGGCAAAGGCATCCTCACTCCCTGCTCACGGGGGAACTCTCCCCGCTCTTCTCAGGGATTGAAGGGAAACAGATGACTGATGCTATCTTGACCACCATCCCAGCCACCTCTTGCCTCTTTCTCCTTGGAAAATCCTTAACTGTTCTTAGGTGTATTGTGTGTTTTAGACTATAGGACATATTACACATCATTAGTGAAATATAATCTAACAAAATACAAAAAAACCTACCTTCATCAAGTGGCTTTATCATTAGGTGTGATACTGACATTGCTATATTTTAAGATATTGTACTGATATTATTCTGAAACCATCATATCGATTATATTTATAAATAAGAAACCATGCTAATGTTGAGATTGTTAGGAACTATAATTTTTACTGTAAGAGAAAGGAGAGACATATAAGATTTTTTAAAAGTAGGTTACTTTGATTGAACTTGAGTTTGAACTATTTGAATACTCAAAATTTGATTTTGATATATCACATATTCAAGTATATGTGAGTTTGAAATATAACTGTGAATCTGTAATGTTTCAAAAATGTTTAAAAAGACCCAGAAGCAGTGACAACCTGGTTATAATTAGAGTTCTCTCTGCCCACTATTCCCTACTAAGCAGAAAAGATGATTCTTGGAGGAGTCACTGTAACAGGAGGGGAACAGGAAGTGGCAGAAAGATGGATCACTGTATTGTGCTGGGAAGTAAGGAAGCTGGCTCTTGGTCAACGATAAATAATATGGCCCTGAAAAAGAATTAAAATGGCAATTGATTGAAATATACTAATTAAGTAAAAGCTCACAAATTCATAGTGATACTCAAGAGAGAAAGTGATACTCAAGAGAGAAAGCCATAGCAAAAAATAAAAATTATTCCCTATCTTGGAGGTAGTTTATCAACTCTATACTCTGAAAATTAGTAATAAAAAGGAAATAATTAGGTCTAGTTCTGCCTCTCCTGTGAAAAGACTTATTTTTAAGTCATAAAAGACCCTTGATTGAGGAGGGAGAACTTTAGTTACAGAAGTATTCTAGCTAAGAAATGTAGAAGATATGACACAGTCAGAAAAATGAACATGCAATGCAATAACTGATTTGGGAAACAAATATGCATGGGGTTAAAACTTACAAGAAGTAAAATACTAATGAGGAACTGGACATTCTAAAGGAGTCAGGGATGGGCAGCCACCACCTACCTAGTCAGTCTTTGATTGTTAAAAGCAGAACAAATAAATATCACATACTTATTGATTGACACAATATGAAGCAGGCAGTACTGCCTGGGAAGTACAAGCCAAAAATGTTAGCCTTAAGCCCAGTTAAGACTTTGAATCTAATCTAGGATACAGAAACACAGAGGATGGGAAGCCTGCTGAAAATAGTCTCCCAAGTCCAGAATGTTATGGACCCACTGACCTTTGGAAAATTCACTGCTTAGAAAAAAAGGTGAGTGAGGAAAGGAGTGTGTTAGACAAAAAGAGTCCAAAGAGGAGCCACAGTGACCTCAGTGACACAGTGGAATCTCCCCTCTTGTAGTCTTGTGGGTCTCTTGTATTCACATTTGTGGTGTGCCTCTCACCACTCACCACTTGTGATGTGTGGAACTTGGGACTCCCATATCCCTTCCCAAATTCTCTGCCCTCTCCTTCTCACCTACAGTGACATCCTGAGGTACCGAGTAAATGAGATTAATAGCAACTCCTGGAGCGTAAGCTGCCACAGACTCAAAGTACAGCTTGCCTGAGGTCATGCATAGATTCCTAGGGTCACAGAATCAGCTGCTGTGATAAAGACCAGATAATGACAGTGGCAGTTTCATATGCTGAGACAAAAATAATCAAATCCCCTGGCCTGTGATGGAAATCACTTGCTGTACTGTGCAGGATTGTGCTCCAGAGGTCTGAAAAAAAAGTTCCCCCTAACTGTGTACAGAATATTAATAGATGATTAGAGCATGCTTGCTCTCTATCAAATAGAAGTGGCTCTAATGGGATCAGCGGGTCCAAAATACTAACCCCATGTAATTGGGCTCCACTGTTTAAAATTCAGAACAAGCTTATACGCGTGTGTGTATATGCACTCAGTTTCATTTAATAGTCACTTGCACTGTCAGAATTACTGTGCTGTCTTTTTAAAAATTTCACATGGACGAGTTTCTTGGTGAATTACAGCTAGATGTGGAAACAATTCCAACTTAATTTCAGAGATTAAATACCCTTAAGCCTTAAGAAGAATATTAGGGCATAAAATAAATTTGTGTAAAAGACTGTAATTTACCTTTATCAGTGATGTTTTCTTTTCTCCTGTTCTTTTCTTTCCGTCCCCCAATTCATTTGAGAATCTTATAAAGAGCCATGATGACCTTCAGAGAAAGATACAAACATGAGAAAAGTTAGCCCACAATTTCAGAGGTGTCGTTCCTCCCCTGTGACTGACTGCGTCTTCCAGAGGTGGACACAGTAATGACTTCTGCAGTGTGATTTCTACATCTGCTCTTCCGTCAAGAGGAGGAATCTAATTTTTCCCTTTTTTAATTCTCGGTAGCTGAGTGATAAACTGGATCACAAGAATGCAGTAGTAACTGGAGACTTTTATAGGTAAATGAATGCAACTTGACACCGTACTCATAGGTAAAATAAATCAGACACATGTGTATGCATTGTGTTGTTGTGTCACTAGTGTGAGAAGCTGAAAGAAACAAGAATGCAGTAGAAGTTCTACTGTGGGACTTTCAAGGTTAGATCCTAAGAAGCCCTGCAGCTTTTTCCTGGAAACTTCAGAACACTCACGCTTTGGACCCATCCTCCTAGGCCAGAGCCGCCATATTGGAAGGGTTGCAGACTACAAGGAGAGTGCCACGGGACCACTGTGGCAAACACATTCAGAGCCCACATCAACAGTTAGTAGCAGTGCGAGGGAGAATTCTTAGATGGTCTGCCCAATGGAGCCGCCACATCTCAGCCAATATCTACTGCAGTTGTGTAAAGGATCCCATCTGAGAAATTCACAGCTAAGTGAAGTTAACCTGATGACTATGAGAGCGAATACCAGATTCTTGTTTCAAGACATGAAGTTTTGGGATGCTTTGTTACACAGAAATAGCACTGTGACACCCACAGACTCCTGTTGGGAACAATTGCTGTTCATGATTTGAGAAAAGGAAAAAAAAATAAATCTCTGTGAAAAATTCTTTAAACCCAGTAGTAATGGCATATCTGTGCGTCTTATAAAATTGTTACCTAAGTTTTTACAATGTTTAAGTAGGCCTTAATCTGAGGGGTTTGGTATTTTAGTCCATTTTCAAATCAATCAGAGTACAACTGACTATTTGGTTGTATGCATACTAGTACATGTGATTCTTTTGAACATCTAGCTGTTATTCTGCCTTGCGCTTGGGTGATTCTCAATAAATACTGCAGGATGAAACACTATACCTCATCTTTTTTTTTCTCCTTCTTTCTTTTTAAAAAGTTGCTTCATAATTCTATTATTGAAGGATAAGCTTTTTGGACATTTTCTAGTGGCATATATTTGCAGTGCATAGCAATTACATTCCCCATGGGATTCTTCCCCTTTCTGTTTCCCTCTTGTCCCCTCTGTGCTTTTGTTCATATGCACCTATAAGCCACATATATTACTATACTCTCCATATACGGCCAGTATTTCCAATCTCCTTGTCCTCACGTAGTCACCTAATGTTGACTACCTTGATTTTAATAACAGATAACATGGAAAAGAAAAACAATGAGTCATGTGCTTTGACCCAGAAATTCTACTCTTACTCACCTTTTCCTTAGAAATGAAAGGTTCATTTGGGTAAAGACTTAGTAAAAAAGATGACTACCACAGTATTACGTATAGCAAAAAACCCCTGGAAATAACCCAAATGTACATTGGCAAGGGGTTTTATAAATGATACTCCCAGGCTACAGAATACTATGCAACAGTTAATATTAGATAAATCTATTCCTATTGATGTGGAAAGATGTTCGGGATATATTGCTAAATGCAAAGAGATCATATTGCAATACTTTAGAGATAATGAAATATTTTAATAAACAACAAAACAAATAGCTGTGTGTATAGAGAAAACACTTAAGATTTTACACCATGGGATTAACATAGGATATTTCTGGGTGGGGGGAACTACAGGGTGATTTTCTCAGTTGCTGCCTTTGACATTTTTGCATTGTATCGATCACTTTTGCAGTACTGAACTAAAGCTTTTATTTGAAATTTACTAAGGAAGTAGATCATAATTGATCTTAACTCTACTTCATGCAAAATGGCCACTGAGCATGGCAATGTAGTAATTGGTTATTGTAAACATTTTACATCATATCCATATACCCAATAAAGGTTGTACACTTTGTATACTTTGCAACTTTATTTGTCAATTAAACATTTCAAAAATGTTATAGGAAAGGAAACATTCACAAAATAAAATAGACTAGACTGGAATCTCATACGAATTATTTCTAAATGTTTTTCTTTTCTGTGTGTGAAGAAGTAACTGGGTAAATCTTTCAAAGAATCCATTATCCTTATTTATAAAACACTTTCAAGAAACTCTGTGTTATTTACTATAGTTGAATCACTTCTATCACTCATGGTTTAGGATTTAAACTACTTACTACATGTCTTAGTTACTTTCCTCTCATTGCTGAGACAAAATACCTGGTAATCAAAGGTAAAGGAGGAAAGGTTTATTTAGCTCACGGTTTGTAGAGGGTTCAGTCCATAATCATCTGGCTCCAAGGCAGGGTGGAATGACAGACAGGCATTGCAGAGGAGAAACAGTTCATGGTGGGCAGAAGGTAGCAAAGCAACAAGGGACAACCACAGCTCTTTCTATCCATTATGTCTTATCCAGACTACTTAGGGCAGGTAGCACTCATACTCTTAATCCTAGTGCCCCTGATCCTAGCATTGCACCATGAATCAATCTCTGAGTCACACACTCTAGAACCAGCCACCTCTGAAAAAGCCCCGCCTATACCTGCATGAAGATTTAGGGGAACATCTAAACACAAACCATAACACTACATATATTGTTTTTCAAAGATTCCTAAATAATTTTTACACATGTGTATTGTATATCCTCAACTACTTTGTAACCTCCTTGGTTACTCCCTTTTCTTTCTATTGAACCATCTTCTAGGATTAATAAATGCCAAGTGCTTTGCTGTCTCCTGGGCTAAATCAGAGGCTGTCAAACCACAGCTGTGGATCAATCAAATTTGACCAAACATTAAGGTGTGAATAGTTTTGACATATAAAACAATTAAAATAAGAACAACATTTTATAACTCATCAAAACTACTTGAAATTCAGATTTCAGTGCTCATATATGAAGTTTTACTGGAAGGCAGTTACATTCCTTTGTTTATGTACTGTCAGTAGCTATTTTCATGCTCCAACATTGGGGCTGTAACAGAGACTATCTGGCCAGCAAAGCTTAAACGTTTACAGGCTGGTTCATTGTGGGAAAAATATTTGCCAACCTCTGACTTAACATATTAAGGGTGAGCACACTCACTAGTGAAATAAATAATACACACATATGTAAGCATCATATTGTCTCACTAGTGCGAAAAGCTGAAAGTAATGTAATGTACATGCGTAGGTATATGTATATAAAAATAGTTAAGATAGCTATACTGCTGATTTCTCTGAGTTCAGTGAAGAGAAAGATTTGTGCTGGCATTGTTCAGACAATTGTAGGCAGACGTCTTGTTCTCTCGGTGAATGATTTTGGGATGACAATGCAAAACGTATGTACCATTGTTGCCCCCTGATTGATGTGTTTTGAAATTTAGTTTTAGCTTTTTTCTTCTTCTTCTTTTTTCTTTGAAATAAGATGGATTTGAAAAAAAATATTAAGCATGAGAAGCCTTAGCAACATTCTTTTAAATACATTTACCATGTGGAGAGCCTCTTGTAGCACAGGCCATGACAGACTGCTTGACTGTTGTCAAGTTCGCTCTGCTCGTGTATAGAAAGATTATGCATCTACACCTCATGCCTATGACATTGGGGTGTCACCCAACTGACACAGCATGCATCCCTGCCCCAGCAACTTTAGGCTCAGTCACGACATGCTTTGGCCAACAGAATATCAGCAGATGTGATGTGAGTGGGGCTTTAAATGTGCTTGCAGAGTTTGGCCTAGGTTTCTGAGCTTCTGATCTGCCATGCGGTAGCAGCCATCTGTTCTGGTACCCAGTGGCCTCAGCATGAGAAATATACAGAGCAGCCCGGAACTTGACGCGGTCAGCCCAGCTGTGCAGAGTGAGAAGCAAATGTTTGCTGCTGAGAGTCACCGAGGTGTGGGGATTGTTTGTTGTGCTAAGACCTGACTAACACTGTGGGATTCTTCGCTCATTATTTATGGTGATGTTTCTACTCTGTAGCTCTTCTACACTGAAAATATAATAACTGGAAATCTCATTAGGCTTAGAATGAAGTGGTCTGGGTTATGCCAGGTAACCTGTGAGTGCAATATATTTACTATGCATTAAGCATACAGTCATAGCCGGGCGTGGTGGCTCACACCTGTAATCCCAGCACTCGGGAGGCTGAGACAGGAGGATTGTTGTGAGTTCAAGACCAGCCTGGGCTACAAAGTGAGCTCAAGTCCAGCCTGAATGGCACAGTGAGACCCTGTCTCAAAAAGACAAGGGCCGGGGAGTTGGTTCAGTGGCCTAAGCTCCAGCCTGGTGAGCGTGAGGCAATGAGTTCAATCCCCAGTGCCACCAAAAAAAAAAAAAAAAGAATACAGTCATAAGTTTGAGAAGAGTCTATCTTTTTCACAGAGCAATTCTAGTGTCTTGAAATCACATTTTCAGTAGACTTATCATCCAATATTAGGAAAGCTTGATTGCTGTTAAAATGAATAAGCTGAACTTGTATGCTTCTTGTTCCTCCACCCCTCTTTCGTTTGATGCATTGTGTGACATGTGATTGTAGGTATTGCAAATCTTGAAATGAAAATCTGTTTTTACTTGTGAAATGGAAATCTTTTGGTGTAAAGTGATGTTGTAGAATCTTAAACCCATATGGCAATATTCCCCCAAGTATTTAGAAGCTGCTTGGTGCTAGTGAAGGTGTCTGACTTCTTTACAGAAAGGTTTCTTAACCATGCAGTAGTAGTTAGTGTCTGGGCTGGGTCACCCTTGCTGTGGGGAGTTCTGCTGTGCACCTCACCATGGTGAGCATCTTCCCTGGCTTCCACACGTCAGGCCCAGTTGCCCTCAAGGGGCCCACTCCCACCCAACATGCAGTCAAGATCATCGAAAAGGTCTTCAGATGTTTCCAGATGTCCTGTGGGAGATGAAGCTGTCTGGGATGCCATGCTCTTCCCAGGGATCCTTTCCAGGCGCTTGTTGTCCTGAACAAAGAATTGGACAGGAAATACACAAAAAGCAGCAAGGTTTTACATTAACCTAAGGTGCTAAATGTGGGGAAAGAACTATGCTATGCAGAGTGAGTGTGAGCCTCTGAAAGAGCTTCCAGTGACCACAAGGTTAATAGTGGCCAACTTCCATATCCTCAGGCTGACGTCAGATCTAAGCTATCTATCAAAGACCTGCTTGATCTCATGCCAGAAGAATGGAAGATAGCATTGTCTGATTGGTGCCAGGCTCAGGGCTTGAGGGCAGGTGCCCCAGAGTTCCTTGATTGACAGGTCATCCCCACTTGTCCAACTGGCCAGCCATGCCCTAATTTCCTGTGTCAAAATCACTCCCATTTGAGAATCACTGCCTTAAAGGAAAAATTCTAATGTAGTGGTTTTCGTACCTGGTTACATATCATACCAACTTAGTAAACTCTGCTTTTTACATTTTTGTTTTGTTTTGAAATAATTTTAAAATTATGGAAAAATCATAGCAACCATACACAGAACTCTCATGTAGCATTTGCCAATTTTTGGTGGATGTGTTCATTTTTTTCTCCTGCATGCAGGGGAAACAACTATGTCGTAAACACTATTTGCAGTCGTAAACACTATTTCTTCTGAATTGTTTGGGAGTGAGTTGAGTACAGTACAAGATGAATCTTATCCTTAATGTTCAGAATGCAGATCATTGTTTCCTAGAACAAGGATATTCCCTTACATAATCCTGGGATGATTATCAAAAATAGAGAATTTAAGATTAAGATAATGGTATTAACCTAATCCGTGGTTTGAAGTCAAGTTTTGCTAAGTATCACAAAATTTATGACCGTTATTTCACAGTCCAAAGCTCAGTGAAGGACACACATTGCATTTTGTTGTCATACCTTCTTCATCATCTTTAGAACAGTTCTTCTGTCTGTCACGATTGTTGACTGCATCACTATTTTTCAAGAGCACAGGCTAATTATTTGGCACTATGGCTATTTAAATTTGTCTGAAATTTCCTCATTATTAAAGTAATATTGCACAATTTTATCAAGAATGAGAGTGAACGCTGTGGTAAACCCATCAGCAGGAGTCAGCAGATAAAGTTTAATTCCTTCTATTGGTAGTGTTACCACTGTCTATTTGGTTTGGGTGACGTGTTAGTTTCCTCAGGCTGCCATAACAAATTACCCCAAATGGGGTAGTTGAAAACAGTAGGATTGTTTCCTCTCTCAGTCTGGAGGTCAGAAGTTCAAATCAAGGAGTGGCTGAAGCTCTAAGTTGAAAGGGAGGCTCTGGGAGCAAATCCATCACGCTTTCCAGCTCCTGGGGGCTGCTGGCATCCCTGTGGATCCATCCCTCCAAGCTCTGCCTCCACCTTCGAGTAGTCCATGCATCTCTCGGTCCTTGTCTTTTCTGTCTCTTCTGCGGGGGTGGGTGGGGGCGCGGGTGTTGTCATCAGATTTAGGCTGTGCCTGAGGAATTCAAAATGATCGCACAGCAAGATCCTTCACTGAATCATTTCTGCAAAGATCCTTTTTCTGAATGTGGTCACAATTAGAGGCCCTGGAGGTTAGGACCTGTATGGGGGCCACCATTCTCCTCACCATAGATGGTGTCTGCCTGGGTTTTTCGCTGTAAAGCTATTCTTTTCCCTTTGTTGCTATAGAGGAGACACTCTGAGACCATGTAAATGCTCTCACTCATTAGACTTAGTATGTATTGTGCTTTTTGCCCAGCTATGGTTTTCTAATTCCATCATTCCTTCTGTATTCGGAGCTGATCTGTTGTTTCCTTCCCTTTTTCTGTCCCTCCCTTACCTAGCCATATATTGATTCTCACTTTATTCAATATATTCTATTATTGTTTTTATTATACTTTTGTGTTCAAAGTTTCCATATGTGGCCAACAAGAGAACCCTCATGCATGCTTCTGGGTCACGTGGTGTGGTCCCCATCATTCTTTAAGCAAGCTTTTCCTTTCTGTTACAACAAGGGAGTCTCAGTTGATCTTACATTTTCCCCACGTCAGCCCTAAAAGTAGCCATTTTACCAGTGAGCTTTGCTTCTTTTAGTGGGGAGTGGTATTTAAAACCAAGCCCTGAGTGTGAAAAGGGGTTTTGATATAAAAATCGTGAGCTTCACTTTTAGAGATTGTAATTCACAAGTCCTGGGATAGGGCCCAGAAGGGACATGTGTGTGTGTATGTGCACGTATGTGTGTGTACAAGTGTGTAAATTCCAGACAGTTCTGTTACATAGCATTGTGAGAACTACTACTTTATTGTATTTAAACCATGATTTATTTTACACAAATTTGTCAAGAATAATTTTTCATCTAATGCGGTGAAAAATTGCCCCAAATTTTAATTACCGCAGACCGGAAAACTAAACAAGGTAAAACCAAAAACATAAATAAGGACCAAAACAGATGACACATATCGGGAAGTAGGGAGAAAATGTTCAAGTGTGAAGGAGAACAGAGGAGGGGAGGGAGGAAAGGAAGGAAGTAAAATGGGAAGAAATAAAGAATAATAGGAAAAAATGTAAACACCTCCTCTGTAAATAAGCAAAAAAATGGTTGAAGAGAGGGGAGGGAAATGGGAAAAAAAGAATCAAGATACATTATGTACAGGTACAAATTCCCTATGATAAATGTGATCATTATGTGTATCAAAAGAGTACCAATAAAATTTATTTTTAAAAAAATCTGGCAATATCTGACATAGCTTATGAGATAACAGATGTCATTAATGGATATGTATGACAAGAAATGTGTCCTACAGTGTAAAACAATGATTGGTCAAAAAAAATCAAGTCAAGTTAGATTCAAGTCTACATATAATTACAATCTCTATTTAAAAGAAAGAGTTTTTACTTTTAGATTTTGTTCCTCTGACTATAATCTCTCTGTCTCTCTCACACAAAAGAATACATCACTTTGGAGGAAGGGGCACAGGCAATCACAGGTTTTCACAATGGAATAGAAAAATAATCTGTTTTAATATCTGTTGCTTGGCTATCTTCAATAATAGATAACTCAGAGAAGGAACAAAATTACTTCAGCGAGGCCTACTATACTATTGGATAACAATATTACATTTGGTATTGAGTGTGAAAATGCATTTTTCCCATATGAAAGTTAGGTTAATAATTTTTATTTCTTAACAAAAAAAAAAAAGGAACATTCCAAGGAACTAAGCTACGTATCTTAAGGAAGAATTTCTTGTTTTATCTACAGAAGATCAGCACATATTGAAACAGTGTACCTGTAACTCTGCCTTAGAAAAAGATATAGATCATACCTCTTCTTTCAGACATCAGCATTCCACCCCCACCCTCGGAAAAATCACTAAGGTCCATTAGAAGAAGTCTCTCACAGGAGTGAGTATTATAATTCTCAGCATTTTCAAATAATTGTTGGCTTTAAGTATGAACCAGAAATTTGAGACACTATCTTTATTTTTAACAATAACAAAACTAAAATTCAGAGATAAGAAGTAACTTCCAAGGTCACATGCCTAAGACACAGTAAGGCAGGGAGTGCCATGCGGTCAGAATAGGTGAAGTTACGATGCAGTAACAAGCAGGCCCCAACCCCAGGCACTTGTAAAAATGGCATCGCTCTTGTTGTGCATTGTGGGTAGGCTGTGTCTCTACTGCACTTCAGCTTCGTTCTTGAATCCAGGCTCTCGCTGAGGTCTCCATTGGGAGTTGTAGGACAGGGGAAAGGAACATGGCAAACCCATGCTGGCTTTAAATAGTTCTTCCATCAAACACTTGCCAGGTAAGTGCGAGGTCGTGAATTCGATCCCTGGTACTAAAAAAGAGAAAAACTTCTTCCACGGTGAAAGAGCGAAATGACTTTGTTGAAACCAATTATACTGTTAAACAGCCAAGTTACAGTGTGTTGCTGAACATCAGTACTTTGTATTTTGACGGTCAGCGTAAAACCTGATGTTAGAGAGGTGGAAAGGAGCAATCCTCTCACAGGGAGGGGCAGAAATGTTTGTGAGCAATAACAGACCTGTGACAAATCGGTGAGCGGGTGGTAGAATTAACCCGAGGCTGGCCTCACTGTCCATTGGCCTCAGTGATAGTTTCACGCTGATCCATGTAGAGGGAGCAAAGGCTCCATCAGCAGAGCTGGCTGCTCTTTCTTTAACCAACAGGAAGCTACTGCAGGATGTGAGTGTGACAAAAGCTGACGAATGCAGGAAGGTGGACTTCAGAGAAATGGAACCCACAACTCTAGGGCTGCTCACCACGAAGGTGTCCACCCTGTGGACTTTCCAGTGACATACCCCAGGAAATTCCCTTGGGTTTAACACAGTTTTAATAAGCTCTTGTATTACCTCTATTTCTCACAGATCATATTACAATCCAATGCCTAAAAGTTTCTAAACTCTCTTAACACAGGCACACAGGTACTTCACTGTGTGTCCAAACGATGCAGAAACATGGTGAAAATTTCCCACAGGTAAGTAGAGAAGTGAACAAGTATCATCTTACCCTGACGTATGCAACACCGTAAGGCTTACATGCCCCTCACGCTCACGGTGTGCATTCATTGTTACATAGCTTTCTTCATTGCACATGTTATGTTTTGGATCTGAGATGTCCCCCCAAAAGCTCAGGGGTTAAAGTTTTGGTCCCCAATGTAGCAGTGTTTAGAGCTGAAGCTTTAGGAAGTAAGTGAGTCGTAGGGCCCTGACCTCATAGAATAATCCATGAATGATTCATAGATTAATGGGCTATTGAGAGAGGGTGGAACATTAGGTGACGGGCTCAGCTGGATGAAGGAGGTGATGGGGGCCTGACTTTGTGGGGTTTACTTTGTCCCTGGCACCTTCCTCTCTCTGTCTCTGCTTCCCGGCTGTGATGAGGTGGGCAGCTTTGCTGTCTCATGATTTTCTGCCTCACTGTGGACCCTGAAACAAAGGAACCAAGTACCATGGACTGAAAATTATGACAGTAAATAAACCTTTCCTCCTCTAACATGATTTTCTTGGGTATTTTGTCACAGTGATGGAAAGCTGACTAATGCAGCACACAGATAATTTTCACTGGCCTTTTCACTTAAGTGTATATTCATGTTCTTTCCCCACCTTTCTACATAATTCTTATAAAAATTACTGGGATAACTGCAAATATGGTCCAGCAATTGACCATAATATTTATAGATGATAATTTCCCAAATTTTGTGTATTAGATTGCCTCTACTTTTTATTTCATAGATAATAGTTCTATGCGTATATATGGCCAAAATCAGAAAGGCTTACACAAAATCTGACCCTAGCAGATGGTTTTGATTAGGCCTCTGTGCCTTCTGGGTCATAAGATGACGAAGCCTGCAGAATCAGACAGGCACTGGACCAAGCTGGCTGCAGGTCGCTGTGCTAAGTACCCTTCGTGCAGCTCTGGGGCTATTTATTGTGCTAGGTTAAAGCATCTTGAAGTTTTGCTGGAATCAAGAATTCTGATCTGGAATAATATTTAGAGTAATTGATTAAAAGGTAGAGAACAATAGCTTTTGGATAGTAGCTGGTAGGATGGGAAACTTGTAAATATTGGTAGTAACAAATCAGAAGGAAATGATATTGAGATAAGTCAATGATGATGATAGGCGAAAGTCATCTCTTAGTACTGGGTCCTCCCTGGTATGAGCTGTTCATGTGAATCAGATGGGCTGTTGAACTCTGAGGAGTTTCTCTGAAGGGGTCCAGGTCTTTAGTGTCCCCCTAGAAACTGTTTGCTCCTCTGCTGGCCTGGCCTGCTCACTAGCATCTGATGGTCCTGTCTCAGGTCCAGCTTCCCCCTGGTCACTCCCAGCTTGGGCCCTTTCCAGCAAACTGGAGATATTTCCCTTCCTAGCCCGAGATTCATTTAGATTTATATGTATCTCTTGTAAATAATTAAAAGGGGTTAATATGGTTATTCAAGAGCAGTGTCCAGGCACTTCTCCAGGTTTATCTGTCTTCCTCAATCTCAATCAGGAGCGAGAAGCCTGC
>RJWT010017030.1:0-19548 GCA_004365215.1 Cuniculus paca | reverse complement strand
CATATTAAAAAAACCCATCACTCAGCAGGGTGTGGTGGCAACACACTTGGATTATAATCCCAGCACTTGGGAGTCTGAGGCACGGGGATCGTTGGGAGTTGGAGGACAGCATGGGCCAAAAAACAAGCAGGGCCAGCCTGAACAGCATAACAAAAATATTAAGGAACAACTATGAACTTGAAAAAAATTATAAAACATAGCTCAGCATGCTAAGGGTGCTGCTCAGTGATAGGGCAGATAGTGAAAACCCACCTCACAATATTTAAAAAACAGAAGGAAAAATCTATCTCTCAGAAGTACTCTAAAAAATATCCAATGATGGAGGTGCGAGAAAACCCAAAAATGCTCACTAAATGTGTGCCACATATACTAGTTGAAATAAGCATTTTAATACATGTAAGACCTCCACAAAATAAAAATGTAGCCACTAAACAAAAAGAGCTATACATGCTGACAGGGACAGATGCACTGCTGAGCCTGTATGAAATTCTTTATTTAAAAAATCCACTATATTCAGTGATGATGTCTCCTGGGAGGGCTTTCAACCTCTGCATTGTTACATTTCTGTACCTTAAAGGTTTTAAATTTTTTGAAAGGCCAACAAAGGAGAATACCCAGAAAGCAATGTGGAAAACATATTTAAGCCAGGCCAACAACAAGGCATTCTCCATGGCATCCAACTGTACTTAAAAAGAGGAAACACCGATATACAGAGACAAAAACCAGCAGTAAACATCTACTTAACACACTAGGTCATACAATACCACTAAAACTGCAGTATGGTTTTTCACATCACAGGACAATGACCTGAAAATAATGTTAAGCTCATACGTTACACAGCATAACATAATATTAAGGAAAAACTAAGAACTTGAAAAAATTATAAAAATATAGTTCAGAAGGCTAAGGGTGTTGCTTACAACTCAAGGAGCTTTAACTCAATACTGGCTTGGTATGACATACTTTTCTCAAACAGTAGGTGATGACATGGCAAGGTCAAAATCGGATAATTATAATTATGCAAGACATAAAATGCCGAGATGTATAAAAAATATACTTCAAAAGGTAAAGAGTAAGTATTACAATAAATGGGTATGGTTACACTGGCCTGTTATCCTACTACTCAGGGAGGATGATGGAGGGTTCTCAAGTTTGAGCCCAGCCTGGGTAACTTTGGGAGGATACAATTTCACAGACCGGGAGGCGGAGCGAGAAACATGGAGAATGACAATGAATAATATCTGTGTGTAAACACCAGTAAGGCTGGCAGTATTCTCAGTGTTAATGCATTTGTGTGCCCTGGGTGAGACCCTGAACTCAATCCACAGCACCAAAAACCAGAAACAAAACACTATGGAAAAAATGAAAGAAAAATTAAGTGAGCATGATGGAAAACCAGGAATATCTACTGTTTAGTGAAACACATGATTACAAACTACTAATTAGGGGGGGTCACAGGATTGCTGCATAAAGGTAACTGACTTCTGAATCGGTAAAGCTGCTCACATTGCATTGCCTGTCTGCCTTTCAAATCTTGTTTGCCTGTGGTTTTTGGTGATCAGTGCCTCGGCCTCACTGGTGCTGCCTAGCACTAAGCTCTACCTCCTCTCATCCACTTTAAATCTGGAAATATCATTAACATTTCAATATCTTCTAATGCCTTAAAAATGCCCTTCAAGCCGGGCGTGGTGGCTCACGCCTGTAATCCCAGCACTCGGGAGGCTGAGACAGGCGGATCACTGTGAGTTCGAGACCAGCCTGGGCTACAAAGTGAGCTCAAGGCCAGCCTGAACCGCATAGTGAGACCCTGTCTCAAAAACACAAGGGCCAGGGATCTAGTTCAGTGGCCTAAGCGCCTGCCTGGCAAGCGCAAGGTTGTGAGTTCAATCCCTGGTGCCACAAAAAAAATAAAAATTAAAAAAAAAATGCCCTTCAACCATAAATGTATTAGTTTGGTTCAGGCAACTCAGGTATTGCCTAAGATCTTACAAGGAAAACGTTTATCCACAGATGCTGGGCCCTTCTGGACAAGTGCAGAGTGCATGCTGATCTGCATGCAGAGGGCAGCCTTTCAGTGTAAGTCAAAGTCCTGAGCTTACAGTACACCTCAATTTGCAACAGACTTACCTTCCTTAAAATGCAGAAGATGGACCACAATGAATATTAATTTTGCATGTGATTAACTAGATAGAGCTTGAGCCCAGAGAATGACTGGGTAAGGAGAATTCCACATAGGAGCTGCAAGATCTTTGCTGATTCGATAGCTTTAAAAAAATCTTTTAATTACCTTTAGGCATTTGAGAGCTTTTGCTGTAATAAAAGTTGCTTTATAATTACATGGGTAGGTGCAAAACCGATTTACTACAGCAAAAGCTTTAAACTTCATGCTGAGTTTCTGCACACAGGTTACCTTTATTGAAGGTGTTTCCGTTCAGTTTCCCATTGCTCTGGTCGGCATCCCCATCTTGCTCGTCCAGTTGTTCAAGGGCTAGCTGGCGCCAACTCCGCAAGGATGATTTTCCCACCCAAAATCCATCATTGCTGTGGCAGAGAGGAATGTTAAAACAAACACTATTGTTCGCTAATGTTCTCCCTTCTATCCCTAAAAGACCACAGCCAAAGCCAACTGCAAACAATCATGATCACCTGCTGCACACACAATTTTTTTAGTCCACTTCCTGGTGGTGGCTATTTTCACTCTCACTGCTGGACTGCAGGTGTCTTACGTTTTGAGTGCCTGTTTATGGAGTCTTGTAGGGCAGGGCACTAGCTATTTATGCCCCCTTAACAGACCATCTATCAGGGGAGGATGTCCTCTTTGACAGAGAAATAAGTACATGGAGTGGTGAGGAAGTTCCTTTTGGGAAACAAGGACAGCCACAAAGCCAGCCAGATCAACCAAATCATCCCTGGCTATCAATGGGGCAACAGATAAGCAGCTGGTTTGTGACATTAGAAGGAATCCAATATTTAAACTAACGTTTCTGGCAGTGATATATAAAAAAAATTTTTTTTTTGGTAACAGGAATCGAACTCACAACCTTGTGCTTGTCAGGCAGGTGTTATGCCACTGAGCTACATCTCTGGCCCCAGGAATCCAATATTTTGAAACCAGCATAAACACTCTACTGTGTCTCCTACTGTCATTTACACTCATTCATGGCAGCAACACCAATCAAATGGGCACCATTTTTTCACTTGATTACCACTCCACAATTACATGCAGAATGCCCCATGCTCTTGGGATTGAACCCAAGGCTTTTCAATGAGCTACAACTCCAGAGACCGACCATTTAAAAAATGAGACAGAATCTTGCTAAGTCACTAAGCTGTCAAGAGCTGGGGTCTCAGTTTCCCAGAATACTGGGATTACGGCCTGTGGCACCATACCTGGGTTACAGTTGTACCTTAAACTTGGCAAAACAATGCTCAGATAATCACATGCATCCCGTGAACATGTTTAGGGCACTGAGAAGGTTCTTTGTGGAATCATCCAAAACAGCCAATTGTGTTTATCATTATTAGAAAGATTAAGGAAATTTAAGCCCAGATAAGGCAAATGCCAGCAATTCCTGAGTTTGGAGGTTCTCTATGGGAAGGAGTTCAGCACATTCCACATGCCCTGGATGTTTCAGACCAGGGCATGCCACTGAGTTCCATTTGGTAACACACCAGCTTCGTTCAGCATCACTAATGGGCACTCACAGGCTCGCCAGATGTTTTTCCAAAACCCAACTTCATGCTAGAGCACAGACGCACAGTACCTTAAATCTGGTCATACATCAAATCCTCATTCTGCTTCTTCCTCCCTAATGGATTAAAAACTAGTAAAAAGACTGATTCAGTCTTTTTAGCACAAGAAAAAAATTTGTAAGATTGACTTTTTTTGTGCCAGGACTCAAAACTCACGACCTCATTTAGTAGGTAGGTGCTATGCCACTATATCCCTGGCCCCAGATTAAAGCTGCAGATGTGGCATTACCATACACTTCATCGCCTTTCTTAAAAATCTCAATAATGTTTTCAGTAAGCAACAAGTTGCTTGGTAGCTTTTACTCTAACAATTTTTAGTGTGTCATTAGCAATGTATGATGTACAACATACCCCTTTCCTGTTGCTTTGAGGAGATTATTAACCATTTTGTAATCTTCATTTAGTTGGTTCTTCAGACGTAATACTCGACAACGTTCTACCACACATTCCTTACACAGTGCTTTCACTAAAGGAAAAAGAAAGCAAATATGTTTGATTCACAAACAGTTCTTGTTAGCCAAGTGCTTCATTAATTCCAAAAACAGACAAATTCTCAAATGTCGCAAATTGTCAATATCGCAAAATGGAATACACTCAAAATTATTTTGGTGATCAAGAAAGAGCAATATTGTTATCTACACAAAAAAGGTAATGTTGTCAGGTGTGGTGGTGCACTCCTGTAATTCCAGCACTCAGGAGGCTGATGCAGGAGGATCGTTGCAAGTCTGAGACCAGCCTGGGCTACCTAATGAGCCCAAGTCCAGCCTGAACTGCATGATGAGACCCTGTCTCAAAGACAAAACAAAACAAAAAAACGAAATGTCATAATGTACTACAACTATGCCATAAAGTTCAATATACTGTAAAATTAAGATGAAACTTTTTATAAGGTGGTAATCAAATAATTATGGTTGGATAATCAAAAATATCTGCTAACCATAAACGCAGATTTTCATGGAGGTAATTTTCAAAGCCCAGAACCTCTAAAAATCATAAAGATATGATACGATTATGTGAAAGACCTTCACATTGTGTGGCTTATTTACTGTGCTTTTTTCATTGTTTTTTTTTGTTTTTTTTTAACGGCACTGGGAATTTAACGCACAATTCGCTCTTGCGCTCAGGCCGCTGAGCTAGATCCCTGGCCCTTGTCTTTTTAAGACAGGGTCTCACTATGCCGTTCAGGCTGGCCTTGAGCTCACTTTGTGGCAGCCCAGGCTGGTCTCAAACTTGCAACGATCCTCCTGCCTCAGCCTCCCGAGTGCTGGGATTACAGGCATGTGCCACCAGGCCTGGCTTTACTGTGATTTTGGAACAGAAATTTAGAGAGCAAAACTGTATTTAAGAAGGACTGAAGTATGTAGTTAAGTGAAAATTGTAATAGGTTAAGTTATGCAGGATCAGACAATATGATGGAAATGTGGAAACAAGGAATTTCTTTAGGTGTCTCTACAGACTGAAGCGTGATCTGTTGCTAGTGATTCATTAAAAATAAAAATGCTTAAAGACAGGGAGCCAGTACCAAGTAGACCATGGATACTATAGGATACAGAATCCAGCAGCTTGTATTTACAAAGCAAGTATCAATCTGCAATTTATACCCTGTAAGAAATCTCCATTAACCTGCAGGAACCAGAACTAGAATCAACAAAGGTCTGAACTCTCTGAAGAGTGCAAACCAAGTTTCTCTTTAACAAGCTCTATTGTGTGTGCGGGAGGGAAGAGTATATGTGTCAACAACCAATCTTCCCTGAATAGCATAGTTTGCTTATACTCTGCTCTAATTAGTAAATCCTTTTTGCAAAGCATACCAACACTGGTGTAATCACCGGATTCACATCAAATCTCCATGAAGCCCACTTGCAAAGATCATGTGATGAAGGCCTCATGATTGTTTTTTTCTTCTTTTCTTTTCTGAGACAGGGTCTCACTATGTGGTTCAAGTTGGTCTTAAACTCACTATGTAGCCTAGGCTGGCCTATAAGCCACAGCAATCCTCCTGCCTCAGCCTCCCAAATGCAGGGATTACAGGTGTGTGGTACCACACCCAGCTTACATTGTCCTTTTTCATCAGAGAAACAAACATTTTCAATTACCAGTTAGTCTTGGACCCCCTCCGTATCTACTGTAGAAAATGTCCGCTGCATATTCAGAAATTCTCTTCATAATTGAGATTTTATCTGGGTGAAGTTTATCATGGGAACACAGGCAAGCATGATTATCAATAGGCTTGGTAGGTGTTGATTCATCCAACCACTTTTGCAGCCATTCAAGAGACACAAACTCATAGGGCTCTGAGGAAGAAAGCGATGAAAAGACACTATGTACTTTTACAGCTTTGGGACCAAGTGACACAGTCATTTTCCTCAGACAATGCAAACTCTATCCACAGTTTAGCAGAATCAGAAGAATCATTGTTCGAAGATGTCTGATGAGTGTCACAGAAAGCCAGAGTCCAGGACTGTGCATGGTAGCGAGTCTGCAACAGTGCCCTACGGGACCGGCTGGTATTATTAACCACATTCTACAGACGCGTCCACAGAGAGCAGTGCCTTGCTGGACAGCAGAGCAGAGCATTAATCAGGACTGCTGAATACCAGTCACGCTCCACACTGGCCCGAGGGTCTCACAACCTCATCTCCTAGTATGTTTATGTCATAACTCATTTTCATGAACACTTCTTACAACATGCGATACACCTCTGAAAATTAAAGTGAGAAACTAAAATGAGATCAACATGTAAAATTAACCTCCTCAGCTGAAAGCACATCATTGCTGCCCAGTTCAACCAGTGAACTTTTCTGTATCCAAGGTGATCATGATGTCAAATTAATTGTTGGTTGGTTTTTTTATTTTTTTATTTATTTTTTTCAAGACAGGCTCACTAGGTCAGTCAGCCTGGCCTTATGCTCTCGGTGACCCTCCTACTTTGACCCTCCTACTTCAGCCTCCCTTACAGGTGTGCCACCATGCTCAGCAACGTGAAGTCGATTGATTTACTCCCCTCCCCAATTCCAAGTTATGATCTAGTCACTTCATTATTATTTTCAAGAAAGTAACCTATTGTAACACAGTTCCAGATAAAACTCACTAGAAATGAATTACTACCTATTCTGAAGCTGCAAAAAATAAGACAAAACTAAACAATTCAAAACAGGTTTTAATTTGGGAAGAGGGAAGCCCAGAGTTCTCTAAAAGCCAAAATTAAAGGTAAAGGGACAACTTTGATTACTTACAAAGATCTCCAGTGAGTCCCAGCATAAAACATAGAAGAAAACATACAGAGGTTGAATTTATGGACTTGTATTAAGCACTACTTCTGCTGAGTTCTGAGACAGACACTTCAGTGCAAAGACCATCTGGACCCATTTCACACTGAGAGTTACATGTCTAGATCCCATTTTCATTGTAAAGAAAGTCATTTCCATTTTTACAAAACAAAATTTGGAACTCTCGTCCCGTGTCTGTGCCACAAAGGACATCTGAAAGCCCTCAACTGGGCAGCTCTACGGAGCTGCTGAAAGAGACCAATGTCCAATCCAAGTTCTGCCACCAAGAACTGAACTTGAGCAAGTCACTTAAACTCTATGCTTCAGGTCTTTTTATCTGTAAAATGAAGGTAATAATACCTGCCTTCTACCTACCTCACAGGGATGTTGTTGAGTATAAAAGATAAGATATGTGAAGCATTTTGAGCTTTTTGGAAGAAAAGAGATACAGAAAAGTTAATTATACATTATCACATATATAAAAGAGGAAGCCCTAAGAAGCAGTACTGAAAACAAGGTTGTGGCATCTTACAGTATTTCTTGGCATGGTTAATTACATTCAAAACACCTCCTGGTTTTATTTGCCACTTTTCAAGTTTAACAGTCAGGTCCAGAGTACACTGGATATGTGAAAAACTATGATAAATGATCCCTGAGAACAAATAAACGTCTTAGCAAATCTTTTCTTTTCCCCAGTACAGTGACACGAATTAAAACTTGGAATCATCTGCATACTCTCAAAGGTCAGAAAACAGGATTAGAAAACAGCAATGTTCAAGAGTAATTCGCTGGTGTTTACATTTCCCCAGTGGCTTTGGAAGGGTGATTAATGAATAGGCCAATGCCAGCCAGTGCTAACTGAAAAACACGAACCCTATCAATCCCACTCTTACAAGGAAAGCACGTAGGAAAACAACTGTGGCTAAGGCACTCCTCGCCAGTGAGAGCTACAGAAATCCAAGCCCAAGGGTGACTGCAAGCCTGACCCATGTAGTAACAATGAGACCCGCAGGTACGTAAATTCAATTATTCCAGTACCGTTAGAGAGCTACAGAAAACTTCCAAGTTAAACTTCTTGTTTTGGTTTTCAAATAGGTAAAAGAAAAAAAAAAACAAACAACAACAACAACAAAAAACCCAAAAATACACCTAAGAAATCTATGTAAAAAGCAAGGGTTAGACAAACCATGTATGAGTTTATGGTCAGAGGAAAGACGAGACCAGAGACTGGGTCCATATTTCCATCTGACGCCATACTCAATAACTCAACCACTGTCCAGGGTTGTATTTTATTGCCATTATATGTTTTGTGGGAGATCCATGGAAAGTAGGGTGGCTTGGGGCTGAGCACAAGGCTACACTTGTAGCAAAGTACAAATTCAGGCACTAAATAAGGACAAAAACATGTGAAACGCTACTGAGAGACAAGTGAAGCATGCCTCAATTTAACTAATAAAGGCCAAAAAGATCTGTGTTCCCTGTGTTACTAAGATTTTTACGGTAAGTGGCTCTTTATATAGGTTCATGGACTGGTGATATATAGGTTCACAAAATAAGGTTTAGAAAACGCCTTATCGAAACACTGCCTCCCCAAAACTATGGTCATGACTTTGATATTTTACAATTGGACAACACAGGTTTGTCACAATGTAAGTGTACGGCACACTGGGAAATAAACAGTTTGGGCCAGGGATGTACCTTACTGGCACAATGCCTGCCTGGCAAGCATGAGGCCCTGGGTTCCATTTCCGGTACCAAAAAAAAAAAAAAGAAACATATAAAGTTCGTGGAAAAGCATATCAGAAATATTCTACAAACAGAAGCAGAGGTTCTTACACAGTAAATGAAAAAAACCACCAGAAGCATAGTGCTAATTTTCCATGTCATGGCATCACTGGACCATGCTATTCACATCACTTTTATTTTTTTTCATTCATTATGCACCAGGATCCAACCCAGGGTCTGGTGCAAGGTAGGCAAGTGCTCTACACCACCAGCCCTGAGAGCACTATTTCGCTCTGACCTATGCAATCCCTTTTCTCTTACAAAGAATAAGAAATTGGATAAAGTTCAGAAAGCAGAGCTGGGCTTAGTGGCACGTGCCTGTAATCTCAGGACTCTGGGAGGCTAAGGCAGGAGGATCGAAAATTCAAGCCCTGTGCAACCTAGCAAGACTATCTTGGAAATATTTCAAAAGGGCTGTAAGATGTAACTCAGTGGGATGGACCTGGGTTCAACACACAGTAACAACAGTAATAAAATATCAACAGTTCAGAAACCAGATTCCTAGGCCCCAGTTCCTCTGAACACAGGCACATGAATGCAGATGTGACTCACGAGTTAATTCCAAATCATCTCCTATTAAATTAAGGTCAATCTAATATTTCAGGAAAATTTTGACCCATGAATACAGTTAGAGTAACACTTATGAAGGGTCAGAATCCAATTAAGATTACATTTGGAAAGAATTCCTTCCTTCCTTCCCCTACAGTTATTTGCAGTGCTGGGGATTGAATCCAGTACCCGAAGCATGGTGATCATGCAGTCTACCAGCTCGCTACACCCTCAGCCATTCAAAAGAATTTCTAAAAGCTATGCTTACATATTTAGCAATTTATAGTCATCTTTGGTTTACAGTTTTACCTGTAATAAAAAATTAAGATATCAAAAAGACAAAAACCACAAGTGTAATTATGCTTGAGTATTTATTATCTAACTTAGTTCTAAATTGCCTCTTATGTAAATAGGACTTAAATATGGGGAATTCATCCTATGAAATGACAATGTCTCATAACCACAGATAAATCAGTCTTAAAAATACTGCTTGCTTTGTTTTTGTTTCTCTGCAGACACTAGATAAACCTAAATAAAGACAGTAATAAAATGGAGTATTTTTTTTTTTTTGCGGCACCAGGGATTGAACTCACGACCTTGCACTTGCCAGGCAGGCACTTTAGGCCACTGAGCTAGATCCCCGGCCCTGGTGTTTTTGAGACAGGGTCTCACTGTGCCGTTCAGGCTGGCCTTGAGCTCACTTTGTAGCCCAGGCTGGTCTTGAACTCACAAAGATCCACCTGTGTCAGCCTCCCGAGTGCTGGGATTACAGGCGTGAGCCACCAAGCCCGGCTGAAAATGTGGAGTATTTCTAAAAATTGGGAATGAGCTATAGTTTTTCTACTCTTCCCGAAACACGTGATACTACATCTCAAATTAATCTGAATGAACCAAAATTACACCCCTATACAAGTTTGTTTGTTAGTACTATGCAAACAAGCAGACCAGGCAAGTTGCTCCCGTTGTTATCCAAGATTTGTCCTTAGAAACAAGTCAGAATCTGACAAAGTAGAAAAATCTACAAGAGTCATTTATGCAGAGTGCTAACCTAAGCTAAGCCTTATAATTTATTATTAACAGCATCTCATTTTTAAAAGTACATAATCATAAGTATTATGTGGAATGTTACACACCAAGTTACTGCTGTTTTACACAGTGATTTTATCACGCATACACACTGCCTTTAGTGGATTGTAAGGAAGGGCAGGAAAAGTTTGTCCATACACATTTTTTTGTGAACACAACAAACAAGGCAGTTAATGGCAACAGTGCTGTCCCAGAATATCTTACAGACCAGCTCCAGCAGGTAACCTTTGGTACAGCTCCTTAACCTCTTCATGCTTTGCTTTTCCTTTGTCCACACTTTGTTTACGCATCTCAGCCATTTCAACACACCACTCCTCAAATTTGGAATTGTCTCGGTCCACCAGCTCTTGAAGAAAGGCTATTTACAAGAAAATAAAATGAAAACCGTTGTGTCTTTAGTTCAGTCTTATGGCACATGGGCAATGACTGTGGTGGCACCTCCTGCCATGGTATTCGAAAAAAAACCTGTGAAGTAATCCTACACTGTTCCACACCTAGCTCTCCATGGCATCCGTTCCCCAGACCAGCGAAAGGCTGAGAAGCACCATTTCGAAACAGCGTGGAACGCAGGCCAGCTAGGTAACCTGACAAAGACCTCCTTCGGTTCACTGCAACTCTTATACACATTCAACAAAATGGCATCCAGTACATTGGTTACCTTTGTGATTTTTAAATATTATGTTTGACCTTCTTTGGGAGAAGACATGGAATATTTCCAGAAATGGAAATAAATGCTCCTTTATTTCTAAAGCTCATAATTTTAACGAAATTCTGTAGTTAGTATTCACTTCCATTCACGTTTCTTACGTGGAATCAACCTGTCATAATAAAAGCAATCTGCTGCTTGTCGTCATTAGCCTTCAAGGACGCCACCCTAAAATGATGTCCTGAAAAAACTACTACCTGGAACTTCCACAGTCGTGTTAAGCTTCTCTTGGCTTTGCAGTCTATACACCAACATGTATGCATTTCGCGAGCAGTGAGTCCCTTTACCACACTTGGGTCTGCGCGTCTGCGACTTGGAGGGTTCTGCTGGGGAAGAGAAATCAAAACACAGTTTAACTACAACGCTCCTAATGTGTTCATTTTGGGGAAGGATGGAGCATCAAAAACAGTATCTAAAATACATGCCCAAGTACTTTAACATGGACCCAGTTATTACAGTGTATTGCTGGCCACCCTTGCCTGCTGCATCCCCTCCCCTTTTTTTGGTTCCAGGAATAAAACTAAGGACCTTGTGCTTGCCAGGCAGTCACTGTGCAGCTGAGCTACATCCCCACTTTTTTTTTTTTTTTTTTTTTTTTTTTTGCTGTGCTGGGGATTGAACTCATGACCTCTCACTTGCCAGGCTGGTGCTTAGGCCACTGAGCTAGCTGCATCTTCAGCCCTTGTCTATTTGAGACAGGATCTCACTATGTTCAGGCTGGCCTTAAGCTCACTTTGTAGCCCAGGCTGGTCTTGAACTGGCAGTGATCCTCGTTTCAGCCACCCTAAGTGCTAGGATTACAGGTGTGAGCCACCACACTAGGTGTTAATCCTGAATTTAAAAAAAGAATTCAGACTAACATAATAATTAAGAAGAACATGGGACTATAACCTTGGGAATGTTTTTATTCTTCATGTGAGTAGCCTGGTAAACAACCACTTGTTTTACTACTGGTTTTAAACAAAGAGTTTGCAATGTAAATGTGCAGACTGCTTATTTTTTGACAGGGTCTCATGAGATTACAAACATGTGCCAACATACACCACCTTCTTTTGGAGACTAAGCCTCACTATTTAGTTCAGGCTGGCCTAGAACTCACTATGACTACCAGGCTTGCCTTGAACTTGTAGCAACCCTCCTGCCTCAACCTCCCAAAGGTTGTGACGATAGGCATTTGCCACCTCGCCCAGCTTGTGACAAGGTTATTTAGTTTCATTGCCATACTCTTAAGAGTAATGCTGCAGTTTCATTCAACATTTGCATTTTGTTGTAAACTACATTATGTGGAGCTGAACCACCAGCGGTACATGCATGACTGTCCTGTGGGTGGCATATTAATTTTATTAGTAAAAAGACCAGTGATAGTGATAGATCTGTTCATGCCACCAGTGGTCCTAATGCCTAAATAAACCAAGGAACACTTCTTCATGCTGTAAAGTTACATCTCAACTTTGTTCTTAGTGAGAATGGCATATGAACTACTATGAAGACAACAGGCTGGTCCCAGGGACCCCACTGCCAGGGCCACCAGCCTAAAACATTTCTCATTGAAAATTAACATGTTACTCTGTTCCAATATCCAGTAAAAAAATTACTGTGTTCATACAGTGGGGTATTAACATTTTTTTTTAAAAAACTGCTAAGAGAACCAACAGTAGGCATGAGTCACAAAAAGGACAGTGTGGGGTACATGGGGCCAGGTGCACAAAATAAAGCATGCATAATTCCACTTATGGAAGCCTCAAGCAACAGTCTATGGTGGCAGAAACCAGAATAGAGAGTTGCACCTGAGAGATGAAGTTTTGATTGGAAAGGGGGCTAAGAAAGCCTTCTAGAGTTATAGAAATGTGCCATGATTTAATCTGATTAATGGTTACATGAATATGCACATTTTTCAAAAGTCACCAAGCTGTCCATGAATGATGGGTGTTTTTCAGCACATCTCAAGATTTTTTTGAGAGTCTCACTAACTGGTTCAAGCTGCCCCTGAGCTCACTATAGAATCCAGGCTGGCCTCAAACTGGTGATGACCCTCTTGCCTCAGCCTCCAAAGTGCTGGGATTATAGGTATAGGTGGCCATGCGTGGCTATTATAGTACTAACAGTAAAATGTTATCTGTTTAAAAGAATGCCACAGTGCCAAGCGAGGTGGCGCACACCTGTAACCCCAGCTCTCTTGAGGCTGAGGCCAGTCTGGGCTACCATCAGTTCAAGGTCAGCCTGTATTACATGGTGACACTGTGTCAAGGAAAAAAGAAAAAATGCCACATTTAGACATTAATGAATGTAAGGAATGAGTATTAACTCGAAGGTATATCAATGGGAGTCTATAAATGTGAGTTTAAGAGCAAAAATAATTCTCAAAAGTACAAAACTGCACATCACGACCTGAGTGAATGAAGCCAACTGTATGCCTTGAGCGACACCTGCTGTGCCACGGCTGTAATCCATTAGGAAGCCATGGCAGAGCTGGGTGTGGTGGCTCACACCTGCAATCCCAGCCCTGCCGAGGCGGAGGCAG
Organism: Cuniculus paca; assembly: GCA_004365215.1. NCBI lineage: Eukaryota > Metazoa > Chordata > Mammalia > Rodentia > Cuniculidae > Cuniculus > Cuniculus paca. Next base: position 5,879 of record RJWT010017030.1, on the reverse strand, counting down.
AAGGATGGCCAAGATGTCAAGGCCAGTCTGAACTACACAGTCAAGACCCTGTCTCAACAATAAAATAAAGAGCTGTGGCTGGACACATGAACCTGGCGCTGTCCTGTGACTTCATACTTTGAAGCTCATCCAAAGTGACAGATGTGGGAATGCTGGTGAAGCGCTCAGCTGAGATGGCTCCAACTGAGGACCAGGACACAGGAAGTTTTTAAGGACAGGCCTCAGCATTACACAAGAGAGGGCAGTGCTTCCCACTGTCTTGGGGCAACATTCCCGAGGAGCTGTTTCTGTGTGTCAAATATCCTTACCCAGGAAAAGACTATAAATCCTATTATGGCTACAAGTGGCACACGCCTATTATCCCAACACACAGGGAGGCTGAGGCAGGAGGATGGTGGGAGAAGAGCCAGCCTAAATTACACAGTAAGACTGTTTTAAAAAAAAAAACAAACCTAAAAAAAAATCCTGTTACATAAAACGTACTATTCATCAACGTTTTCTTTCTGACAGTGTTTTCCCCTTCTCTATGAAAGATAAACCTGTTAACTGGAAACTGACCATTTATTTACCTTCAAAGTTTCCTGAAAGCATGACATTATGGAACCAAGATAAAAATTAAGGCAAACACTATTAAAAGATATTCAATAATTTCATGTGTTTAAGAAATGCACATATCAGGGCCGTGGATCTAGCTCAGTGGCCTAAGTCTGGCAAGCACAAGGTCATGAGTTCAAGCCCCAGTACCGCAAAAAAAAAAAAAAAATGCACATATCTTTGACTGCCTGGAGCAAACCTGGGGTATAGAACCTGTCATAAGTATTTCTGGTTTAAGAAATTTATATTTTAAAAGGGCACTCACAACTTAAAGGTTTTACCTAGATCTTCCTCAATCCCTAGTTGTAATTTCTTCCCCTCCATCTTTTCTATGTCTTCGTCGTTAAACTTGTACCACTCGCCGGACTGTGGATCTTTCACGTGGGCAATGTAGTGGCCGGAGTAAGCACTCACACCTCTGTGTATGAGGACCGCACTGAGCTCGTACACGTAGGATCCACCTGGAGGAGGAGAGAGAAAATAAAAAAGAAGTTTTAGGTTACAATACTTCGCAAGGCTGTGAATTCGATTCCCAGTACGAAAAAAAAAAAAAGAACCTCTTAGGTAACCATACTGCTTATTTTCTGCTAAAGAACAGTTCCAAACACAAAATTCTTTTTTTCACTCCCCACCCCCTTCATGGTGCTGCTGGGGATTGAATTCAGTGGCCTTCTGCATGCAAACCAAGAATTCTGCCACTGAGCCATATTCCCTTGTCCTTTTAAAATTTTTTTTCCCCAAGCACAATTCTTTTTTTTTTTTTTTTTTTTTTTTTGTGGTATCGGGGATTGAACTCACAACCTTGCGCTTGCCAAGCAGGCGCTTAGACCTCTGAGCTAGATCCCCGGCCCCAAGCACAATTCTTTACACACCTGAAAAAATTCAAACCATGTCACCTAACACGGAAAACTTTCATTTTCACAAGATGTCGAAGATACATTCTCTTAAGCAGTTTATCAGTGAATCTCCAGTTCCTTTATAATTATATAGGTGGTAATAACAGTATTCTGGGTACTCAGTGGTGCTAACCTGACTCTATAGCACCCTGAGAAAACTGTTTGAGCCATATATTCACCAAGAACCAACAATTCATGTTGTATTACAGAACTAATTACAATGCCAGATGTGGTGGCACACAGCTATCATCCCAGCACTCGAGTGGCTGAGGCAGGCAGGTGGAGTTCAAGGACAGCCTGAACTGCGCTGCTAGACCCCATCTCAAAAAAAAAAAAAAATCAAAAGTAGCGGGGTGGGGTGGCACAGGGCTAAACCCAGTACACAGAGGGCTGAAGCAGGGCACCGCTGTGAATTCGAGGTCAGTCTGAACTGCAGTTGAAACCCTGTCTCAAAATGAAATCAATTACAACTTATACAAACTAATTAGATGAATGTGAAATAAAAAAGTAGACATTGTAGGGGGAAAAAAGCAGGACTTAAGCCAGGTGTAGTGGCTCACATCCGTAATCTCAGCACTCGGGAGGCTGAGACAGGAGGATTGTTGTGAGTTTGAGACCAGCCTGGGTTACAAACTGAGCTCAAGGCCAGCCTGAACAGTATAGTAAGACCCTGTCTTAAAAAGACAAGGGCCAGGGATTTAGCTCAGTGGCCTAAGCACCTGCCTGGTAAGCACTAGGTCATGAGTTCAATCCCTGGTGCCACAAAAAAAAAAAAAAGCGGGACTTAAGTCATCAAGAAAAACTGCTTACGAATTACAACACTGAGATCCTACTTCAGCCTGGAAAGAATGGCTATTATTAAGAAATCAACCAATAACAAATGCTGGAGGGGCTTTGGGGAAAAAGGAACTCTTCTCCACTGTTGGTAGGAGTGTAGCCTGATGCAACCACTAACTATGGAAATCACTGAGGAGATTGCTCAAAAAACTAGGATTGGAGTTCCCATTTGACCTGGCTATTATTCCTGCTCTGGGTATCTTCGCGGAAGAATTAAAAACACCACACTACAGTGATATATGCACACCCATGTTTACAGTAACGCAATTTGTAACAGCCAGATCTTGGAAACAACCTAAATGCCCATCCACTGAGGAATGGATAGAAAGATGCGGTATTTTTTTTAAAGATGTGGTGTTTTTATACAATGAAGTACTACTCCGTCATTAAGAAGGATAAACCTCAGTTTTATAGGTAAATGGATGCAACTTGAGACCATATCCATTAGTGAAATAAATCACACATCCATGTGTAAAAATTGTACTGTCTCAGTAGTATGAGACACTGAAAGATAGTTAAGATAGTTATAGTAATGATTTCTCTGAGCTCACTAGGGAAAAAGGTTTGTGCTAGTATTGTTTGGATGACTAAATGCAGATGTCCTGTACTCTGAGTGACTGATTTGAAGATAACAATACACAATGTGTATACCATTATTATCCCCTAATTATCTTGCTTTACAATTTTCTCCTCAAAATAAAATACAATTTAAGCTGGGCATGGTGGCTCATGCCTGTAACCCCAGCACTCGGGAGGCTGAGGCAGGCAGATTGTTGTGAGTTCGAGACCAGCCTGGGCTACAAAGTGAGCTCAAGGCCAGCCTGAACGGCATAGTGAGACCCTGTCTCAAAGACACCAGGGCCGGGGATCTAGCTCAGCGGTCTAAGCACCTGCCTGGCAAGCACAAGGTTGTGAGTTCAATCCCCGGTGCCGCAAAAATAATAAATAAATAAATAAATAAATAAATAAATAAATAAAACAAACAAACAATTAAAAAAAACAAACCTGCTTTCAAAACTGGTGTACAGTAATCCCAGCACTCAGGAGGCTGAGGGAGGAGGATCGTTGAGTTCGAGACCAGCCTGGGCTACAAAGTGAACTCAAGGCCAGCCTGAACGGCATAGTGAGACCCTGTCTCAAAAAGACAAGGGCCGGGGAGTTGGCTCAGTGGCCTAAGCTCCAGCCTGGAGAGGGTGAGGTAATGAGTTTAATCCCTGGTTCCGCAAAACAAACAAACAAACCAGAAAACACTGGTGTACAGGTCAGGAGTGGCGGTCCCTGTAATCCCAGCACTCTAGAAGATGAAGCAAGAGAATCAGAGCCTCAAGGTGAACCTGTGCAATGTATCAAGGCTCTCTCAAAATACAAAAGTAAAGGTGGGGAACAGCCCAGTGCAAAGGCCCTGGATTCAATCCCGTGTGACAAAATTAAACAAAAACACAGGTGTGGTATGTATGCACGCCATAGCCAAAAACTTCCTTTGTAAGATGACACTTTAAGCTAGCTCCACAGCCTTAAGAAATCATTTTATAAAATATACACATTATTAGATGGTATAAACCTCAAGATCGTGCCACTTTTCTCATGTTATGCTTCAATAAAGCTGGTGGAAAATGTAGACACAGGCAAGAAAACTGAAAAAGATAGGAGAGGTAACAGTAAAAATTTTAAATGGTTTTTTTATTCCTAAGATAGAATAGGATCTTGCTATGCAGTTCAGGAGTCTTAAAAACTCCTTACGCAGTCCAGGTTGACTTTTAACATACAATCTTCCTGATCCATCCTTCCAAAATTCTAGGATTACCAGTATGAAAAAAAGAAAAGAAAAAGAAAAAAGGGGGGCGGGGACTGGCAGTGGGAGGAGGTAAAGAGGAAGGCCTGGGGATATGCATAGCTCAGCTGCACAAGCATCTGTGTTATGCCTGCTCATAGAAAACTGAAACATTTTGTTTCATATTAAGAAGCCCTCTCCCCCAGACATTAGCAAACAGAAATAGCAGTAAACTGCTATTCTATATTCATCACAAGTAGAACACAGATTATAGTCTTGAACGTTATGATTTCATTGTCTGATACAAATATTACCTTTATGTTCCACGTAAGGCTCCATATCCAGAATTTCTGAGAAGCCTATATAGGTATTCAGCTTTTTCTTATGTCCAGTTTGCCTAATCAAGAGGAAAGGTCATTACATATCTATTTAAAACAATCAGAAGAGCGGGGCGTGGTGGCGCAAGGCTGTAATCCCAGCACTTGGGACGTTGAGGCTAGCCTGAACTGCAGAGCGAGATCTCGTCTCCAAAAAGATTAAAAACAAAAATTAAAAAAAAAACTCAGAAAATGTGTAACATCTTCAGATTTTTTTTCCCTAATTTTTTAAATTTGTTGTACAGCTTAGGCTAGTCTCAAAACTGGCAAAAAACCTCCTGCCTCACTCGGCCACTCAGCATCCACAGTACTGAAGTTTCAGTGTTTTTAATGAAACTCAATAGCAGCTAGATTTCACTGAGTAATGTTACATAAAAACCTATATGCTTAGTGGTAAACAATACATTTTGTAACTGTTAATAGTATTCAACAGGTTAAAAGGTATGAAAAAGATATATTAATTCTATTTCCAGAACCATACAACACATGCAAGTGCCAAAACTACCTTGGCTTTATTATAAAATTAAAGGTATACTCCCACGAAGCGAATATTGAAATGAGCACCAGTGTATTCTACATCAAATATACAATAATATAGAATGTTAAGATAATTCAGTTACTGGCAAGTATTAATAATTTCTTAGGCCGATTCCCTACTTTCCTGGTCCTCAGTTACGTAGAGTTGGCTTAGTAGTTAGATATAATCAAGAAATACTGACATTTCAAAATCACAGGCTCCTTCTATATAATTTTCTCACATCTGGTTTTAAATTCTCATCAGGTGGTCTCAGCTGTCTATGGCAAATCTATACATTTTAGTCTGTGGGTGAACAACAAGCCCCACGACTTGCACAAACTTACCTGTCAAACACAAAACGCATTAGCTGCAAGTTGAGGGTGCAAGGAAGGCTTAGGAGCCGAATCTTCCTTGTAGCGTTCTGTTTACTTTGACAATTTTCACAAAAATATCGATTGTCTCCTTCCAATTTTTCTTCCTGATCAGGAGGTAAGACACATTAGTTTTGGAAAGCAAAGGGTGCAAGATTCACAACAAACACTAAAACCTCTGATATAAAGCAGAATTTCATTTCCTAGACAGCACCCCACCCTCCGGAACTATTTAAATTCCTTCATGAATTAACACAAGATTACAGGTACTTCTTAGGCATTACACAATCAATTTGTATACAACAGTATAAATCAAGGTGCGTATTTCCAAATCCTATGATATGAAAAATGTTGTGTATGTTGTACTTTTATCTATTTAGTCTTTTTGAGACAGTGTCTTGCTATGCAGCTCAGGCTGGCCTTGGGCTCACTTAGTAGCCCAGGCTGGTCTCAAGACTTGCTACAATCCTCCTGCCTCAGCCTCCCAAGTGCTGGGATTACATGAGTGTGCCACCA
>RJWT010017029.1:0-19544 GCA_004365215.1 Cuniculus paca | reverse complement strand
TCCTTCGTACCTATCTGATTACTTCTATCCTGCTTCACTGCAATGCAGGTTTTTTTATTTATCTGCACAGTTTTGCATTACCTACCATAATACTTTTTTTTCCCGCTATAGTATGACTTTAGAAATGTTTGATTAAATGTGTGTATAGTGACCATAGATTAATTTCATTTTTTTATTGCCTACACAAGGAACGAAACTGTGTGTGTGTGTGTAAGAAAAAGGGGTACGTAGTGAAAACAATAGTTTCCTATTTCTGCTTCTTTAAAAGTGAATTCTGTGAGTATGTGCTGTGATCTTTTATTTTTTATTTATTTATTTATTTTTTTTTTGAGCAGGATATATTTATTGAGAGAAAGAAAGCTTTCGTCCAAGAGAGAGACAGAAGGGTCCCAAGTAGGTTGCCAAAGACTCTGGCTTTTCTTTTCTTTCTTTTTTTTTTTTTTAATTTTTATTTTGAAAAGAACACAACAAAACAAAATAAAACAGTAGAGTCAATCACTACGAAACAATGAACATGGTACATGACTTCTAAGCAGGTTAAAAAGCTATTAATAATGGCTACCATAATGCCTCTTGTTATCTGCAATATATATTTATCAGAGATAAATAAAATCAAACAAAATAGAACAAAATAAAACCAGTAAAAAATCAAAAACAAAACATAACAAACAAAGCAGAACAATTTAAGCATAGAGCTTCAAGATACTGGTAAAACAGCAGTGGCTACCAGAATGCTTTTTGTTATCTTCAGAATCGTTCCCTGCACCTACAGACATACTACAATCAAACAACACAGAATAGAGTAAAATCAATGAAAACAAAACTGTGAAAGCCATACAGGGTTTCTAAACAAGATAATTGGACATCCTTGTGTGCTGTGATTTTTGGAATGAAAAACTGAAAATTAAAAGAGTACTTACCCTGTTACCATTTATGACTTCACTGGAGAAATCTGCTGTAAGTATGCTCTTAAAAATATTTTATGATTCATTTGAAATCTATAATGTTTCCAAAGATTTAGTAAAAAAGTAGTTTCAAAAATACATTTTAACTGCTTTTGTGTGTATAGAAATTGCAATTCCAAATTATTAATTTTAATATTTCAAACAACTTGTTTAGGAAAGGTATAAGGAAAGTATCGAAATACTGCAAAAATGTGAACTTGAAATTTTTTTGTTAGTATAATATAATTTATTCCATTAAAAAGATAAGATGAATATTTTATATTGGATTTACCAAGAATATTTTGGTTTTCCTTAAATTTTTCTCTTTCAGTTTTGATTTTTTTCTTAAATCTGCACTACCTCTGCAGACAGTTTTTGTCTTCCTTTGTATTTGTGGTATTTTTGCCTTCAGATCTGTGATTTCTTTGCCCTTAAGCTTTCACCTTGGGCATCTCAATGATGTTCTTTACCGACTATAATCTGCAGGTCTGAAAACTCTGACCTGGGGTACCAATCTTAAGGTCAACAACTGCCCTTTAATTACTTTGGGTTTGCATCTTCTGAGACTTTATTGAATTGTGGCAGCTATAGAAGTTTAGAATGTTATGGACATTATAATTTCAGCTAGACAGTTTTTCTCTCAGTAGAACAATGTCTTTTACAACACTCCAATTAGGCTGTTATTTTGCCCTACAAAGCTAATAACCACTGATTCTCATAATGCAGGGCAAACTTCTGCAGTTTTTCTCTAAAGAAGTCTAAATGAATGTTCTTGCTTTCATAACTTGGCATACAGCTACATGAAATACTATACTACTTCCTCTCAAAAATAAATAAAATAAAATAAAATAAAAGCCTACAAATATGTCACTACGCCTTCAAATTCTTTCCAAATATTCAAATATTTAGAGAGGAGAATTTTTACCTTTAAAAAAATTTTGCAGATGACTTTTCAAAACATTTTGGTATCTTAGAGTGTGACAGGATTCATGAAAGAGTTACAGGGTGAGTTTCCAGTGTAGAGTAGCAGACTATATCCCATTTCATAGTGATTTTTAAATCTTTCCATGTTAAAATGTGAACTAGAATGTAAGCCTAAAATTTTTTAAAAAGGTAAATAACACTGGTAATAGTGATAATAGAAGAAATTAATGAAATAGTAAATGAAAACATAATCTTTTGTTTTATTTTGTTTTATTTTATTAAGGTACCAGGAATCAAACTCAGGACCTTGCACTTGCCAGGCAGGTGCTTGTGCTGCTGAGCTATATTGCCAGCCCAAACATAATCCATTAAAAAGTACACTATTAATAGATACACCTTGAGATCATGATGTTAAGTGAACTAAATCAGAGACACAAACTTAAATATTACATGGTTTCTCTTGTATGGTAAATCCAAAGTAAAAATAAAAAGCAAAATGCTAGATAGATAATAGGAAGTAGGAAGATAGAAATTTCTCAGAGGGGAAGAGGATCAATAGATGGAGGGAGGGAAGGAGGAAAAGAAATGCGAAAAGAAAAGAAACTATAGTGTGTTTTTTTTGTTGATTTTTTTTTGTGGCATCAGGGATTGAACTCATGGACCTTGAGTTGCCAGGCAGGCGCTTAGGCCACTGAGCTAGATCCCCAGCCCTTGAGAAAAGAAATTAAAATGTGTTATGTACATGCACCAACTTCACCCAAGGAATGTAAACTTTATGTACTGCAATCATGTACTAATAAAAAAAAATTCTGAAAAAAACAGGCATTTGGTAAGGATGAGTAGGGCATGAGGAGAAGAAGAACAAACAATAAAAAATAGAAAAGAAGTGTGAACTAGTCCCTATTATGCATTGTTTCCTATTTTTTGCTTTCAATCACCCATGCTTATTTATGGTCTGAAAATGTTAATTTTTGACTCTTTCAAGACACAAACAATACATTATTATAAATTTCATTATACTATACTATTGTATTCTGTTATCATAGTTATTGTGGTCAATCTGTTGCTCTGCTAATTGATAAATTAAATTTTATTGTAGGTATATATGTTTAAGAAGAAATCTGCCATGGATAGGGTTTGATCATGTCTTTAGTTTCAGATCTTCACTATATATCTTGGAAGGTGTGACAAAAGGGGGACTACTGTACAAGTACTATCACCCTTAAAAGATCATGAGAAAATTTTAGGAATAACTTTATGCCAGCACATTTGAAAATTTATATGATGTTCAATTTAAAAATATATATTTATAATCAAAATATACTGAAAGATGAGTAACATGGACAGAAAAATAACTCCAAGATTTGGGTCCTTAACCAAAAATATATTTACACTAATCGTAATAGTAATGGTAGTATTGATTAAAAAGGCAGTGATACCATTAATAATAGCAATAATACATTAGGCATACAAAGTTTTAAAAGATACTAAATATTCGAGGAAATGACAGCTCAGAAAATATTACTAAATTTTAGCAGAGTGGTTGATACAAGCATTTTATAATCTTTAATGTATTAAAATATACTATATATATATATATATATGTCTGTATTTTCATTTGCAGTATTTAGAAAATGAGGCTCAGAACACCAGGTGGGAAGGGTGGTGCTGGTAGGAAGAAGCTGTGGAATGAGATTCATCTCTGGGTAAATGTAGTTAATATCTCCAGCTGTAATAGAGGAAGTGTCAACTTGAACATGTAAATTAGCAGCTCAGTCATTTGAGTTCAGGCACAAAGCTCTGAAGGCACAAGAGTTTGGACTTTTATTTAAAATTCTATTCAAATATTTCCTAAATTAAAAAATTTTATTCTAAATTCATCATAACTACTAAGAAAGTCTATGTATGATCCCAGTACTCTGGGCACAGGCAGGAGAATCACTAGTTCAAGCCCAACCTGGGCATCTTAATTATTAACTTAGACCCTGTCTCAAAATAAAAATAAAGGGCTGGGATGTAGCTCAGTGCAGTAGCCCTAGGTTACAACCCCCAGTACTCCAAAAAAGAATAGTTCATTGGAACACTTATAAAATCATGTGATCTGTAATGTTAATACTGGAATATGTCTGAGATACAGTGAAACAACAAATAATGGCATTCAATAATTATGAAAGCTGTGTTAACCTCTGGAAAAGGCAGAGCCAATGACATTGAAATTATGGATGTATTCTGTTTGGACAAGGATGTGGAATATAGGTACTCTTCATATTCTTAGTGGGAATATTAACTGCTAGCATCTCCTTGAAAGGCAATTTGTTTGCATCTTGTGTCTGTTGTTGGAGCATGCTATTCCAATTTTAGCAATTTTTGCTATGAAACTATACCCATAATGTGAAAATGCTTGCTCATAAGTGGAGCACCCCCTGTAAGTGACATGAACAAGTATCCATGTATATTTAAGAAAAAGTTCCAAAACTGTATAGACAGTTATACGAAGATATTTATATGTATTAGTTTTCTGTTACTGGTCTAATAAATTGTCACAACAAGTTCTGTGGCTTCAGCAATATAACCCTATTATCGCATCGTTGTTTGAGTCAATTATGGGACTCCTGGGTCTAAGATCAGGGCAGCAGCAGGGCTACCTTGCTTACTTAAGACTAGGTGAAATTCTGTTTATTTGCTTGTTCACTTTGTTGGCAAAATTCACCCTTACATCTTTATAACTGAGGTCTATGTTTTTTGGTGACTGTAAACTGAGAACATTTCCCAGTTTTTAGAGCCCCTGATGTTATCTATTTGATTGCCCCCTTTCCCCATTGTTATAACAATGGAAATCAATTAAATCTCATATCTCATTGACTGACCCAAGAATCTGTTTACTCTTCAATTTTTATGGATATGAGATTATGTTAGACCCACCTTAAAAATCCAGGATAATACATTTTGAAACCCTTAACCTTAATTTTATATACAAAACCTTTTGTTTTGTAATATAATGTAATCACAGGTTATCATAATAGGGTGTGAGCATCGTTGGAGGACCATTATTTTGCAAAGCATCTAACCTGTATATACAACTAAGTATCTAAATTATATGGTGTGAATATGTAAGCACACCAGAGAGAGAGAGAGGGAGAGAGAAAGGCATCAGCAACAACAAAAAAAGTACGTGTGAGTAGAATAAATGTGTAGAAAGAAATCTACCAAGCACTCTGTAAGTGTAACTTTTAAAAATTGGGATTGCATTATTTAATATGTATATTTTAGTTTGTATTCAGACAATAAACAAACATTACTTTTTATATAAAAAAGCAAAGACTATATATTGGTCAATTAGGCTGAAATACTTGATCTAGTTCACTTGCCATGTTCTCTGATATTAACATCTAGAGAAAGAAAGTCTCTGAGTAAATTATATGTTCTTTGAATTATTCATCAAAATAAATTGGCAGAGATTTCATCACAGGTTTTATATTCACCAAATTGAAGAAATTAACCTTTAAACTACTGATTGACTGAATTGCTGCAAGTTTAAGTACAGCGACAATTCATACTACTATTACGAATATCTCTTGAAATTGTAGTAAGAAAACATAGTCTGTTGTGTGTTTTGTTTGAGACAATATATGCAATATAAATAATAAGTAAGTTTTTTGCACTCATGAAGTTGGTAGTATAGAAAGGGTGACTGGATGTACATGTGGTTAGTCATAAAGGCCGGGATCTTAAAGATTATTTAAAAGAGTATAAATAGGAAAGTTAAGAAAAATAGATTGCTTGAGTGTGAGGTTACTAGAGAAGTTTACTTCAGTTAGTAATATTTGAGTCGGGTTTTAGGTAATTCATAATGGCATAATTTTTCCCCAAACAGGTCTTGGAGTAATAGAGGAAAATAAGGTGAGGATTAAATAAGATAACTTCTTAAAAAGCAGTGATAAAAAGGAGCCAGAGAGAAACAAGGACTATCATGTAATTAAACTTAACATCAGAGGACAAATGAGAGAAAATAATCAAAAGTGACACCATAGTTTCTATTCCAGATACGTGGAAAAGTTGAATTGCTAGCCCTAGGTGTGATAAACATTTCTTCACTTTCCATTACTTCCTAAATCTACTGTAACTGATTAACTGCCCCCCCAACTCATTAGAAGTTGCTTTTCTCAAAGTCTCCAGTGATTTCTGTATACTAACGATGAGTACATGCTATTTACACTGCATTCCGCTCTCTAGTTGGCTGCATCCTTCCTGAACACTTTCTCTGGTTTTCTTGATCCCACACTCTGATTTGACATTAGGCAATCCATGCAGAATGTTCACTTGAAGTCTGATGGACACACAACTCAAAATATGCTAGAATCAGTTCCACCACTGTCCTTGCTATTTTTCTGATGACCCTGCAATTTCTTTTGCAGATTCTATTTTTGGACTAGCACTTGAATAGATCCTTCTATCTAGGTCCTCTCTCATCTCTTGTTCTGTAGTCACTGGCAATCTATTCAGTTTCATTGACTCAATACATACCATCAATGTCCTAAGGACTGACAAATCAAATTTCGCAGTTCAGTTTTTCTCCTGTTGTCCAGACCATTAACATCCTTTTAACCTCTTGTGCTTTTAAATAACATAGGGATGGGCAGTGGGATCACTATGTTGAAATTAAGCTCAGTTTTCTTCCCTAGCTTATACTTCTTCTTCTGTTCAAAAACTCAAAGGAAAATAGCATTATATATCCCTTTTCTAGAGACAAAAGTCTTTGTCTTTTTCCCTCACAGGCCCCCATCAAAGAAATCATCAAATCTTTCAAAATAACTTTTTTGATTTTTAAAAAAAATTTCTAATACAACATTTGTTATGCTTTGGTTATGGGTTTGAGTGTGGCCTCCAAAAGACGATGTGCTGAAGGCTTGGTTTCAGTAGCAATGTTGAGAGGTGATAGGAATCTTAAGATGTGGAGCCTAGTGCACTGTAATTAGGTAATAGTGGTAGATACCATACTTCAAAGGAATTGATGCTTGTCTTCCAGCATAAGTTAATTATCAAGAGAATTGCTTATGGCTATGCCCTCACAAACTTGACCTCTTCAGTACTCTACTGGTTTCCCTTTCACTTCTAAACTTTCTTATCCTATAGCCAGAGTGGGTGTGTTATCCAATGATGAAAAGGTAGAGCCACACAATCAGGCTTTTCAGTCTCAAAAATGTAAACCAAGTAAATCCCTTGATAAAGTATTCAACCTTGGGTGTTTTGTTATAGCAACAGAAATAGACTAAAACACCATTCCAGTGAAAGATGCTGCCATTTCTCATTTGACTCTAATTGATTTTTCACGTGCCTTTAGTCTTTCAATCCATCTCAAACTCTGAAGGCAATGATTTTTCTAAAATTTAAATTTGCATGTAATTTCCATCTTTATGACCCTCTGATACTTTCTGTGCCCCTCAGGATAAAATCAAACTCTATAATATAACTTAAATGATTGATCATGATTTGGCTACTGATTAGGTTTTCGTCTAAAAACTCACTACTGTGGGCTGGGGATATAGCTCAGTAGCACAGTGCCTGCCTGGCAGATTCAAGGTCCTGAGTTCAATTTCTGATACCAAAAAAACAAAACAAACAAATGAAAAAAGCTCACTATTGCATACCCACTTCACTGTAGATATGAATATTCCATTCTTAGGCTTCCTTATGTGACATGTTTTTTTTAACTTCCACACTAAAGTTCTCTCTACCTGGAATATTCTCTTATTTTCTCTTTACAAGGCTAATTACTCTACAAACTTGAGCACTCATATCAGGTATTATTTATTTTAAGAAGTTTTCCTGATCCTCAAATTGAGATTAGGTTTCTCACATTGTTCTGACATCCACTCCCAAATCACCATACCTTGGCACTTATCACGGTATATATTGTGCGTGCTTTTGTGTCATGTAATTCTGCACAAAATTCCTCAGGGGAATGACTTTATCTCCCATGTTCATTGATTGCTCTCAGGAATGGGAACTAATAAAAGGGATTTATTGACTCAGTAAATACAACAGTGAATGAACAAATGAATATAAGAATGAATAAGTAGAGGCTTTTGAAAAGCTATAAGATGATAAACCTAGTTTTGGGGAACATTTCTTCGATTTAATGCATCATCAGAATATTCAGGGCAGCATCAGGCAGTCATGTGAATGGTTGATCCAACACTTATAGGAAATACAGAAGTATAGAATCATATCTGAGAATCATGCATAATGTAGAGATAATTTATGCCACAGGATTAGGTGAAATCCAATATAAGAAATATAGATTTTTTAAAAAATAGAATATTAGCTAATGCCTACATCTATTTTTAGGAAAGTATATATGTGCCATAAACTGTTTTAAGGGGCATTAATGAGCATTCATGTTTATGAATGAGACATTCATGCTGACTTTCAGAAAAGTAAATAATTTGAGCGTTGGTATAAACAATACCTTTGCCAACACAGCACACTAATTTTTCTAGTAATTAATGACTAGATTGTACAAAGCAATATGACAATCTTGAAAAGTTTGCAAAATATCAGGGGCTATAGTCTGTTCTGACTATGAAGTAACTTATCTGGAAGAAACCAAGGGAAGATTCATTGCTTTTTCCTAAGACTAGAGTGACATTAAAGAAGTAACTAGTAAATTCTAGTACTTCCTAGTTTCCAATAGAGGAATAAAAAACAGTCACACATGTAACACAGAGACAGCCACGGGCATCTCTGTTAAAATTCTTTACATTCTCTGAAAGGAAGCATTTAGAATTACCTAACCTGAAAATTAAATTTTAAAAGGAAGCTATTCAAGAAAGAACTAGCAAGTGGTGACTTTCTTTTTTATCTACTATGATTTTCTTAATGATTTAAGCAGAAGCTCTGGAAATGCAACTGGATACGTGTATACTTAGCCTAAAGGCTGGGACAAATGGAAAATAAGATGCACAGAAGTGGTTCTCCAAATACTGGTCTTTAAAACTATGGAGAGGAAATAATGTACAGATTAAGTTGTCCCACTAGTCCTGCTCATGCCCCCACTCCCTTTCAATTCTTTTTGGGATGATAGACTACTAAATTGAAACTAATTGATTTTTTTTAAATATTAGAGAAATATTCTGGAAAACTACATTCAAGTATTAGTAAAGACATTAAGGATATATACTTGCACGTACTGTCTGTGCAAAATCCAGGCCACAAATGAACTCTATATTCAAAAAAGAGAAATCACAATGAGAAAAAAATTGTGAAATAGTATACTTTTCTAAATAAAAAGATAAAATGCAACTTTTTGAATTTTGTCCTTGAAAAAAGCCTCCTTTGAGAAGAAACATTTTAAAAAGTTTAAAACAACAAATTTTTTTTTTCACAGCCCCAGGGATTGAACTCATGACCTCACACTTACCAGGAAGGTGCTTAGGCCACTGAGCTAGATCCCTGGCCCTTTTAAAAATGTTTTTAAGAAGTACATATCTTACACTGTCAAAAAATTTTACAAGGGCTCTAGAAGGAAGAGATATAAGATAAAGTGCTTAGTTCAAATCCTGTAAAACTCCGTTAATTGTCCTTAAGTTTAGGGGTTTTCAGTTGAATATGTGTACTCTAGTGGAGATCTTGCTCACTGCCTCGTAAGTGGTGGAAAGTGTCCATGGAGGTACCCTTGGTTATGTGCTCTGATCTGGCAGTTGTTTAAGAGAAGGCAGTTTTATTACATGAGAGAATGTGCAGAGGTTGGGTATAACGGGACACTCAAATTTCTCAGGCCATAATTCATAAATGAATATCTATAGGCAAAAGGGTACAGATGAAGAAAAAATAGCCTCCCTTGCACCAAAGAGGAAGTGTGACTTTTAGCAAAGTGTTACTATTTTGTTTTAGTTGCCCAGAAGTTTTATGAATGTGAGAAATTTACCTAAATGGAAGAATAATCCACGTAACATTTTATTGCAACAGGTAATGGATGCAGTACATTAGGAAGTAATTTTAATGATAAAAATCCTTTTGCTCTGGTGGTCTGACATAATAGGTCTTACTCTCCTCACTTTAGCAGCTAAACAATTATAGATAATAAAAATTAATACTGTGTCAGATTTTCAACTTATGTTCCAAATGAATGACCAAATAAGTCCCTGTTAAAAGAAGCCTTAAGAAGAATTTTTAAAATGGTAAAAACCGCTCATGAAAATCTAACTAAATTATTTTAGTACATAGTAATTTTTTCTGTAATTTAAAAATGATATCTTCTGTGGGTTGACAACACTAAAAAATATCCTTTGCTCTGGACCAATCCATACTTTTACCCAACCTTGCTCTTCTAGGCTTTTGTGTTGGTGTCTTCTTCTATTAGCAAAACCCAAGCAAAAGGAAATCTGCACAAAGAAATCTATGGATTGAGGCCACAGAAGACCTATTCCTTTGGCACAGAGAAGAATGGGAGAGAAAATAAAGTAGAGAAAGAAAGTAGATCTTAAGAACAAAATAAAGTGGTGACTGAAAACAAAATCATTATGCAAACTTAGCAGATATTTTTTATCTCTCAAAAAACAAAAACTGAAAAAAAATAAAAATAAAACAAAACAGAAAAGCCAAGTAAATGTAAAAATGTTCAAGATTTAGATGAACAAAGGTATTGCTATTAAAGGACATAAAAAGACAAATAAATGCATATTCACACTTTGTTTTTCAGTATAAAAATTTAATGTGTAAAGACATCAATTTACCTAGCCAAATCAACATACTCATTAATTTTGCAATCAGAGCAGGATTCTATTTGATAACTTGATGAACCAATTAAAATTACATATCAGAAAATTAGCTGTTAAGAAAAAAACAAGAAAAATTCTGAAGGAAGAAGAATGAGTACAATCATAGATTTACAGTAGTGAAATATGGTTTTAGTAGGAAAGATCAATCATTTAGCTCAATGAACCTAAAAAGAGAATCCAGAAAGAGATTTTTACATTCCTGTGGGCATATGAAAAATGTGGCATTTCTAATCAATGGAGAAAAAGATACATTATAAAATAAAATATGATAGCTCAACTGAATAAACATTCTGAAGAAAATACAGTTAGTCTCTGACCTTAAGGAAAATATAGTAAGTAGAGTAAGCAAGATTTAATGCATTGATTAAATATCTAAATGTACTTTAAATGTAAAACAAGCCCCTTCATAAATATGTAGTTTTTTAAAATTAGATAAAGGTTTCTGTAATTTGCGTGAGGCTATATAAAAATGTCTTCACAAATTAATAAGAAAAGGTTCAGTAGAATTTTTTAAATGGTGCAAACCACTCATGAAAAGTAGCCAGAAATCAAATTCACAGGGAAAATGTGCATGGAAAATGGTAGAGTAAGGACCAACTTAATGACTATGCAACCTGTACAGTCACACATGGGCCTAAGTTGATCAATTTGTTTTAGTTTTAATGCTTTGATGTAGAAGACTTGAAACTCTTAATAATATTTGAGCAGAGATTCCTAGATTTTCATTTTGCATTTGAACTCCAATGATGTAGCCAGTTTTCCTTAATCTTTGCATTTACTCAATGAAGTAAAAACTAAATCCTGACTTTAAAAAACTAATATGAGATAATATAACATCAAGAGTACAGAATAAAGGAAACACTTTCATATGGTTTTTTAACTAGTCTCAAAACTCTGGGATTATACATCAAAATTTAATATAAATACTTTTGATCTACCAATTTTGCCTCCAGAAATACTTATACAGAGGCTAATTAAACCTATATGCAAAAAAAAGGACACTTATAACATTATTGGTCATAACGGTAAAAAAATAATGTGAACCAGTCAAAATACCCACACAAATTTATTAAGATTTGCATGACATTTATGTAAATACATACTGTGCTCCAACTTGAAAAGTTATATAAAATATATCTTTGTATCTATTATATATCTATGTAAACACATACACTTAAAATGTAAAGATAAACTGATATGAAAAAAATCCATAATTCATTGTTAGTGAAAGCAGGCACTCTCAAAATCAGAAAAGTGAAATGCTTTGGGTTCCTGTGGAAAAATTTCTACATTTATATATAAATGTGTGGGGGAAAAGTCATTAAGAATATTTTTCGCTGGAAATACAGAAAAATTTTATTTTATCATTACATTTTCAATACATTTTAATAATGAAATTTTATTTCTATTACAGTTAGAAAAACATTTTAACTAATTAGCATTGAGCAATTTAATTATTGTTGTCAACATTAAAATATTTAAATAATTGCAAAAATGATTTTGTTTTTATTTTTTTAATTTTATTTTAAAGAAGGAAAAACAAAACAAATACATGAAAAACAAGAAACGAAAGAGACAAATAAACAATGACAGAAACTCAAAACAATATACACTTTCAAAACAAGGTGGTAGGAACTTAAAAAAGGTTGTTATTTTGCATAGTATTTCAAAAGAGTTACTCAGATTACCAAATATAGACAGGCAAAATTGATCTAATCCTATGAATGTTGACTGTTTTGTTCCAAGAACTAATAGAATTAGTAGTACAATCGTCTTAGCTATTTTAAGTGTATATATACAAATTTATAACTTCTTTCTTTTTCCCTCCTTCTTTTCTCCTTTTTCCTATCCAAGTTATTTTTTCATTTTGAGCAGTTTCTTACCCTTTCACAATATTTATTGAAGATTTTGTATCTTATTTTCTTTTTCAGTTTCTTATACTAGCGAGACAATATGGTATTTACACATGTGAGTTTGATTTATTTCACTTATAGCCTCAAGTTGCATCCATTTACCTATAAAAGCCTCAATGTGATCCTGCTATACAGCTGAGTAGTTCTCCATTGTATAAAATTATCACATCTTTTTTATCTATTTCCCCAGTTCATGGGTATTTGGGTTGTTTCTATTCCATTGATCCTCAGGTCTGTTTTGATTCCAGTACCATGCTGATTTTATTATAGTAGCTTTGTAGTATAATTTCAAGTCTGGGATTGTGATGCCTCCTGTCCTGCCCTTGCTGCCCAGAACTGCCTTTGCTATTCTAGGTCTCTTCTGGTTCCAAATGAATTTTAAGAATGATTTCTCTAGATCTGTGAGGTATGCTAATGGTATTTTGATGAGAATTGCATTAAATCTGTATAACAAACTGAAGAGTTTGAGGAGTGTTGTCATTAAGTCTTCCTTTAATTTCATGTAGAATTCAGCTGTGAATCCATCAGGACCTAGGTTTTTCTTTTTTGGTAAGGCTCTAATCACATTTTCAATTTCCTTGACTGAAATTGGGTTATTCAGCAGTTTTACATTTTCTTGATTTAGCTTTGGTAATTCACATGTTTCTAGGAATCTGTCCATTTCTTCTGTCTTATTGAACCAATGAGAGTAAAGATTTTTGAAGTAGGTATTGATGATCTTCTGTATTCCCACAGGATCTGTAGTGATTTCATCCTTTTCATTCCCTATTGCATGAATTTGAGTTTTTTCTTTCCTTTTTTAATAAAGTTGGCTAGGGGCTTATTAATTTTATTTTTCTTTCAAAGAACCAACTCTGATTTGTTAATTCTTTGTATTGTTTTCTTAGTCTCAATTACATTAATTTCTGCTCTGATCTTTATAATTTTCTCCCTTCTTTTGGCTTTGTGCTTGACTTGCTCTTCTTTCACTGGATGTTTGAGGTGTAGTATCAGGTTGCTTATTTGTGTTGGTTCTGTTTTCCTGATGTGGGAATACATCACAATAAATTTTTCTCTGAGGACTGTTTCATTGCATCTCACATGTTCCGGTAAGTTGTATTTGCATTTTTGTTTGCTTGTAAATATGGTTTAATTTCTTCTTTAATGTCCTCTGTGACTCACTGATTGTTCAGGAAGCGTATAATTTAATTTCCATGCATTTATGGAGTTTTTGCAGTTTCTTTTGCATTAATTTCCAGTTTCATGGCACTATAATCAGATAATATGCATGGGATAATTTTGATTCTTTTGCATTTTCTTAAACATGTTCTATGGGCTAGTATATGGGTTTGCACAGTATATGAGAAGAATGTATATTCTGATGTTGTTGGGTGGAACACTGTGTACACATCTGCTAAATTCATTTGTTCACAAGTTTGATTCAGTTCTGTTATTTCTTTGCTGATTTTTTGTCTAGTTTATCTGTCTCTTTGCGTCAACAGGATGTTAAGGTCTGTTATAATTGTGTTTTTGCTTATTTGATTTTTCATTTCTATTAATATTTGTTTTATATAGATGGGGTCTCTTGTATATGGTTGGATGTTGTTTCTTGATCTATTCTGCCAGTCTGTTTCTTTTAATTGTTGAATTGAGGCAATTTACATTAATGGTTATAAGTGATATATATTGGCTTATTTTTGTCATGTTTTCTTTCTGCTGTTGTTTCTTTACCTTTCCCCTCTGTTTAATTGTTTGCCCTAATTGGTGGTTTTTTTCTGTTGGTGTTCTTGAAGTCATAGTTATTTTTATGTCTATCTAAAATATCTTTCAGTATTCTTTGTAGGGTTGGTTTGGATCATGAAGTGCTTCAGCTGTTCTTTGTCATGGAAGTATCTTATTTCTCCATTGATTTTGAAGGATAATTTTGCTGGATACTTCAATCTGGGTTGGAAGTTCTTTTCCTTTAGGATTTGAAATACTTCACTCCATGGTCTTCTTGACTTCGTTTTTTGTGTTTAGAAATCCGCTATGATTCTGATGGGCTTTCCTTGTAGATGATTTGTTTCTTTTCTCTAACAGCTTTTAATATTCTGTTCTAATGTTGAATTTGTGGGATGCTGATTATTATATGTCTGGGAGTAGATTTATTTTGGTTATGGCTAATTGGAGTTTTATATGCTTCATTGATCTGTCAGTTTCCTTTCTCATGTTTGGGCAATTTTTAGCTATTACTTCTGTAAATAGTCTTTTTGTATCATTTGTGTTGTCTCCTTTTTCATTTACACCCATCAATCTTATATTTTTTTCTTTGCATCATCTTGCAACTGTTAAATGATTATTTCCTGATCCTTGTTATTTTTTAAAGATCTTTCTTTTCCTGTTCACTAGCTGCAATCTTGTCTTGGAGATCTGAATGTCTATCTTCACATTCATTCAGGTGGTTTTTCCAGCTTTTGATGGAATTTTTCATTTCCTGGATATCTCTTTGGATCTGTTTCATGCATTCTAATTCTTTCTTATATTGTTCATTCAAGGTTTCCATCATTTTGCAGTGCTCTTCTATTTTTTTAACTTCATCTTCAGCATTTATTTCATTATGTTTATCATTTCTTGTTTTATCTGGGAGATTGTTTCTGGTCTGAGTTCCTTTACAGCTTCATGGAGGTTTTTTTTTACTTTAGTTGCTATCATTTCAGAAGTTTCAGGTGTATGGCTTATACTTTCTTCTATGTCCATATCTCCTAGGCTTGTTTGAGATGGGCTGCATGTGTGAGATTATATTTTGCTCTTTTGTTTCATCATTTTCCTGTATTCCCTGTGGCAGCCGAATGCAAAGTGTCAGTTGTTTCCTAGGTTCAAGATGGCTGTCTGTACTGCAGAGTTTCCCCAGCTGAGTGGGGGGTCATTAGACAGGCCTTACCAGTTCCCTAGCAGCACTTGGAGGCTCCCTGAATGGGTGGAGTACACTGGGAGAACCTTCAGCATGCCCCACATAGCACGCTGAGGCTCCCTGGCTGCTTTGGGTCACTGGGCAGGGTCCTACCAGATTTCAAATAATTTTAATTTATACAAAGTGAAGCAAATATAAAGTTTTAAAAGTAAATAAATAATATGAAAAATTATGTATCATTTCAACCATGTAAATTATGCAACTAAAAGTTGAAAGGAAATTGGAAGAATCATAATGTTTTCCTTTCTTAAAAAGAAACAAATAACCATCCATTGTTTTAGTCTTGATATAATTAGAGAAGCATAGGTTTAATTTTGTTTATTCAAAGCATAGATCTAGTAGAATTCATAAAGTTATGACAAGCATAGAAAACATCAGAATGTATGTGACTGTGAAATAGAAACATGTTAGTGTGCCTGAAATTGAAGAATAGTACTTAATATTAAAAATCATGATTTATTTGGATTTAAAAATAAATAAAAGGAGAGGAAATCATACCATTCTTAATGAAGTGGGGAAAATTTTAGACTTTCATCTAAAAAGAGAACACACAGAATGAAACTAAGTCCAAGTGATGTATTACAGGTATTAATTTTCCATGTTGATTAAAATAAACACATAATCCTCAATATATTGCTTCCTTATATTCTTGTAAGTTGTTTTACTTGAAAGAAATTCAAATTGAGAAAAGTAGAAGACATCTAAAATAAATGTAGGACCACCTGTAGTTTGATTCAAGTGATTAAGAGATATTTTAGCCAAGTGTCTTATGCAAGGCATCATATTTCATTATAATTTTTGGTTTGGAAAGTGGTATCTTGGACATAATTCAGGAGAACATAGCATTCAAATGGAAAGGTGACATAATGGAAATTCTATCTATATACAGTAAATCTATGATTTATAAAGGAGTTCGGTTCTGGGAGAATGTTCATAAGTTGGATTTGTTCATAAGTCCAGCAGCATCTGATCCACCTTTGACACAAATATACAGTGTAAAGCATAAGTCCCTGATTATACTGTACTGTTGTATACTATTGCACTGTATGTATGCAGTGGGCATACAGCAGCAGGCAGATTGTGACAATGTCTGGGAGAATGTGAGCTACTTTTGAGATTTGTTTGCAGCTATGAATTTTACAATATGAGGTCTGTTCGTATCTGTGAAAGTTTCATAGCTCAACTTTTCATAAGTGGAGGACTTACTATATTTGGATTATGATAACTTATTTTAAAATAAACTAAATTATTGAATGTTTAATCTTCTTACCAAGTTCAATCGAATCTAAGCAAGTCATTCTTCATGTGCACTTTGGAAACATTTCTACTAAAGTGATAGAATTAAAAAAAAACAAAAATTCAAAAGGTAAATTTATGTTGCCTAAATTAATTACATTTGTAGCTGAATAAAATGAGAAAATTTAAGTTTTTTAGAGCATTAACCAAAAGCTCTAGTTTTGCACAGTAAATTTAGGAGATCTATGCAGTATACTGCCTATAGCTAACAATAGTACTGCATACTTAAAGTCGACAGAGATGGTAGCTCTTATCATTAAGCCCTCTTAATACACACACAATTTGAAAAATAAAAATCAGTTGCCAGAGGAAAACTTTTGGAGGTAAGGGATATGTTTATTATCTTGATGATCATTATAGTTTCACTCATGGTATTAAATGTGTATAGCTTTTTACACCCCAATCATCAATAGAGTAACCTAAAACAAAAGAAAATTTACATTAACTGAAAAAATGTCTTTATCATGGATTTTCAGAAGTAATGTTTAAGTTAATGAGCACTGTTATTGTCCAGATCAAAATGTCTCTGAAAAGACTTGTGTGTTCAGAGATGGGGCTTTTGGAAGGTGATTACATCATGGGTTGCTAATGTTAATGTGTTAACTCATAGACGATCTCATAGCTGAATGTTCTGCTGGAAAATGGAGTACAAGAGAGGAACTTTCTTATCCTCGTCTCCTCCTTCCCTCTCTGGCTTTTCCCTAGTCTCTGCTTCCTGATTGCCACCAGATAAGCTGCGTCCCCCTCTCATTCCCTTTTGCCATGAGGTTTCTGCCTTGGAGCCAATAAACCAGGACTAAAACCTCTGAAATCATGAGACAAAATAAACTTCTCTTCCTTTAAATTATTTGTTTTTCTCAGATATTTTGGTTACAGTGATGGTATGCTGACATATACAAACACTAATTTGAGAAAACATTGTTTCCTTTAGTGAGGTTCCCCTTATAAAGAGATGACTGATTCAGTGACAAAATTGATAACCTTGAACAATAGAACAACTGTATGAGTTTGAGATACTGTGTAGTCAAATGAAAAACAACAAACAGTTGCTGAGTTTTTCAGCAGGTTTCCTATAGATTGGCCATAGTAAACCTTTTGGAGACCCAGTGCCCAAACTGCTCATGACAAAGTCATCTCCGGGTGCTACTATTCCTCCTGGAGCATGAGCATGGCTCCATGTGCACTGTTAAGGGATGCTTGGCCCCTAGGGCAATGCTAGGGTGGCTTGGCTTATGTGCCAAAAAAGACAGTTCTGCCTGCCCCTTGCATCATTTGTGTCCCAGGTTTGTAACCACTGCTAGAGATAATCAGCATAAGAAGAAGGTATTTGGCCTTTTAAATGAGATTTAGGTCAGAATTACCTACCTAAATTTCTGGGACAAGAATTAAGTATCTGTATCTTTGCCTTAAACTTACTAAATCCTTCAAGTACTGTTGTACACTAACTTCTAAGAATTGCAGCTTACAGGGGCAGAAGAAAGGACCTATAGGAGGGAAAAAGGAATAGCATGGGTGGCAGAAGTAGGCCACCAGTTGGTTCTTTGAGACCACTGATTTCACATGTCATATGTCCTTGTGCATAACTGGATTCTTTGCTGATGGTATGATGAAGGATGAAAGGAAGATTAAGTGAACTGAGCAGGGTGGCCTGGGATGTAGGAATCTACCTTAGTGGTTTTACTGACAGAACTTAGGGTGGGAAATTGAGAAATGTATGTTACCTTCTTAACTGCTACATAAATTTCAGGAAAAAATTGATCAATTTTACTACTAGCTCTCAAGGAATAAAAATAATAGTTTCATTCTTTCAACCTCAGAAAAATATTTATATGAATATTTAAGAAATATTAACTTGTTTGATTTAATTGTTTTATATTATGTTATATTATATTAATAAATTACTTTGGGTCCTGTTAATTAAACCCAATTATAAATTGTCAATTAACATTTTACAAAGAAATACTTCAAAGAACTTTTGTATAGCTAAAAAACTGAAATATTCTTAAACACATTTCCCATTTGTCACTGATAGTGTTCTTTCAGTGAACTGCACTTCATGCTACCCCACTCTTGTATGTGAAAATATTGGTACATTTCTCCTAGACTATTATAATTTTGTACAGCACATAGCATTTTCACTTAGCATGTAATTTAGTAGTAAGGCATGCTTAACAGTATTGGTAAATTGCTAACATTTTTTCCATTTCATGTTTACCCAATTTTTCCATTTATTGATCAAATACTTTTGATATTTTGCTTACACAAAACACTGCTGGGCCAGAGTTTACCAGTGTTGAATCCAATTATGAAGCTTAATGAATGATGAAGGAAATGCACCTTAGAGATCCAAATAGATACATTTAAAAGTTAGAAATGCTACTGACAAAAAGTACAAGGTCCTCTTAGAGAATATGAAAGTAATCAAGCAGGAAGTCAGAGTACCATTGGAGGTGCTACTGCGACCTAGTAGGTAAGCTCATTGGTACTGATCTACAGAGTAAAGTTAAAAGAGTTCCACACAGGAACATAAATAGTGCTTCAAAATCCTCAATGCAGCCAACTGTGGGTGGAGCATAAGTGAGGGAAAAAGAATATGCAGCTGAGGTGAAGGCATGAATCAGAACATGCTATGGTTTGTATCTAGGTACCCCCCCCAAACCTGATGTAGTCATGGAAGCGGCTGAATCTAGCATTTGCGATTAATTCATTGTCTAGTACTAGGATTGGCAGTGTGAGTTCTGCACCTGCCCAGGGGTGG